>APFE030952215.1:145583-165159 GCA_000404065.3 Pinus taeda | reverse complement strand
CCGGAATTGGACGAAGAAGGATCCATCTGGCTTCAACCGGAACAGGTCCTCGACACACGAGTCAAGCAACTGCACGACTGCATGATTAAGGAAGTCCTAGTCAAATGGAAAGACACCTCTCGAGAAGATGCAACTTGGGAGCCAGCCACTATTCTGCAGCAGTTTCTGTAGCTTCAGCCTTGAGGACAAGGCTAGTCTTAAGGGGGTGGGCATGTTAGGGTCCCACCCTAACCCCCTTATCTATGTAATGGGACCACGTCATTGTTAAGGGTCAATAAATCCCATATTAATAATTGTAAGTGGTTAATCCGCAATTAATAAAGAACCACAGTTAGTTGCAAATGGGCCGTAGTATTAGATAGATGGTATTAGTAATAAGCGGTATTGACCCGTGGTATTACTTGTAGGAGTCATATATAAAGGATAGTAACTCCCTGCGAGGAGCATCGTGTCTTATTTTTTGTAATCGAGCTCTGCTCTATTGGAGGTTGCCCCCTCGAAGAGGCAAGTGAACATTTCTCTCTGAATAATAAAGTCTTCGCTATTCTGTGTTCTGGATATCTTTTCTTCGCATATTCTGTGTTATCGGTCTCTTTTCTTCGCATATTCTGTATTTGGGTATCATTTGCAGGTTAAGAAGCATAACATGAGTCGCCCTGTGGTCGTATGTTGCTCCAGTAAGTACCCCAAGCCCCCCTAGAGCTCCCAGAGCTCAATGCATGCAAAATGTAGGACCCTTATAAGAAGGTCTCTCAACGACTCCAAGTTGTTTGGGAAAGTCACAAATTTGACCTTTCCCCAGGGCTTTGACAAAATGTTTGCAACCTATACATCAATCTTAATGTGATGGAGCCTCCTTGCTCATCGACTTACCATATCCCAGATAAGGCAACATCTGATGTTTGTCCGCTAGAGCAATGATCGAATATGGGATTCCTCAATAATCGAATCCCCCCTCTGGTTGTCATAGAGAATCACAGTGGTATTCATCATGTGTACAAACAGCTCAGTTAAGAGCTTCTGCAACCATGCAGCTTCACACGAGATCATACTCGTAGCTATGTATTCGGTCTCGACGGTGCTTATAGCAACCAATTTTTGTTTCCTGCTCATCCATGATATCAAAGCAGAATCCAAAGAGAACCAACACTGAGAAGTGCTCTAGTGATCCTCCACACTGCTTGCCCAATCAACATTCAAATAAGAGATAGTGTATCTCAATCCATGAGAGATTGTGCCCCGAAGATATCTCAGAAGATTCTTGGCACCAATCCAGTGAGGCTGAAACAAATATGAGCTCACCATGCTAACTGCAAAACATTTGTTCAGACGGAAGTTCACCAAGAACATCAACGCGAATGAGTTTATGAAACTCAGAGGCATTTCCCAAATCTGGTCCGACATCACTACCATATAACTTCTGAAAGTTAAAATCCTCGAGGTAGTCACAGGCTTGCAGTTTACCATTCCACATCTGGAATCCAACTCCCTCTTGCTTCTACAAGTGAGAGGGTCTGCACCTGTTTGAAATAGGTCGTCCTCAGAAGGTGCTGGTATGAGAGGTCTATCATCCACGACCTTCAAACAATGGTTTGGATCGGCTTCACTCTTAGTGAATCTTAGCTTCATCTGACAGCGATCAATCCTCTCATACTACGCTTGGGGAATTTTGCTTCAGACATGTACTTTCATGCTCTTTTTGAATTCAGGCATCATTGTCACCATTTGACTCTCAGACCTCCGGTGCTATGTGTCAATGGACATGGTCCCCAATGGACTTCCTGCAACTTGATACATCCCTGAACTCAAAAACATATTTAAAAATTCTATTTTCAAACACGTACTTTCCATCGATGAGTGCCATCCTGTAACCTTTGACTTCCATTGCCGAAATGGACACCAAGTTCTTCTTGCGATTAGGTACATAAAAAAGATTCTGTAAATGAATTGAGTTACCCTCATTAAATTGAGGGGTAACATTCCCTACACCCTTTCCGGGATAGGTGGCATTGGCTCCAAGTATAATCCCACGATTATTTCCATCTCTACCAAATTAGAGAGTGTACCCTACTATCCGATGAAGTGCCTTGAAGCACTACAATCAATAAGCCAGATTCTCAAAGAATTTGAAGGAGAGGGCCAATACAAGATAACGCTTCTTTATCTTATCAAAAACAACATTTTATTCTTCATACCTGGGGTTCCTTGCTTTTTTTTTTTGAGGAGTCGGCCATTTCCTTGATGACCTGCATTACTTGTCATTCCTTTAATCATTGAAGATGTCCCTGGAATGATTGCTATCTTCATCAAGAGATGTGTCTCTGCCATTTGGACACTCCTTCGCATAATGGCCGAACTTATTGCAACCAAGGCATCTGCATTTCCTTCCACCCTTAGATCCGGACTTCCCAATGAAGTGATCTTTAGGTAGGCCATCAGAAACTTCCGCTGCGCCATTCTGATAATATTCTTTGCTTTGACTTACCCTCGGTGAATTTGAAGAGGGACGAGGAATCCACTGATCCTTTTGTCCTTTCCCAACTGTCTTCGGTGATTTCTCTTTCACTCTTGCTTGGGCATTGTCTTCACCTCAGCTCTGATACCATGTTAATTTTAGGTATTGCTATGCTTAGAGCATTTCTTTTCAATTTTCATAGTTAGCTCAATACTTTTCAGATTAGCAATCACATCAACATAAAGTAAACTGCAGATAGAACATAAACATAAATCGAGAAGACAAGCCCAGACAAGAAGGACACAAGATGTGGTGTAGCCAGGACAAACCCCAATGTGGGGAAACCCTGATTATCTTCTTATTTGTTCTTCATAGTTCAACAGAGAAGAGGAGAAAGTACGTTTACAACAGAAGTCAACACTTTCACTTATCTAGATAGAGCATAGATCATCTCTAAGAAGATGATACATGAATCAGTTGAAGACATGTGCTTCAATGATTCTCCAAGGTGACTCCTTCACTATCTTGTGCTCATTCGTCTCATGCTGCACCTCACCGTGCTGCACCATGCTGCACCCATCATCACTATGCTGCATCTCATCATGCTTCATTAATCATGACTGTACCCATCACTGTACTGCATTATGTGCCATTGCTGCACCATGTTGCCTTACTGACCTATGTGCTGGCTGCATCTTGCTTGCTTGTTGTAACATTTCATGCTTGGTGTATTTGCTGCTAAGTACCATACAACTGTCTCAATGTTAGTTAGTTGTCCCTTGAATGCTGCTGTCCTTTGGAGATAGATGCTCTGGCAGTTTCGGCAGTTCCGGCTGTTCCCAACAGTTCCGACAATTTTGGCAGTTTCCGGCAATTTCGGCAATTCCGGCTATTCCCGGCAGTTCCGACAGTTCCAGAAATTCCGGCTGTTTCTGGCAATCCCGGTAGTTCCTGTCAGTTTCGGCTTTTGCCCTCTGCGTCAACTTTCTCGGCTGTTCCGGCTTCTGCCCTTTGTGTCAACTTTCCTGGCTGTTCCGGCTTCTACCTTCTGCGTCAACTTTCCCGGCTGCTCCGGCAGTTTTGGCTTTTGCCCTCTGCGTCAGCTTTCTCGGCTGTTTCGACAGTTCCCACTTTTGCCCTCTGCGTCAACTTTCCCGGTTGTTTCGACAGTTCCTGACTGTTCCTGACAGTTTCGACAGTTTCGGCAATTCTGGCTATTCCCGATAGTTCCAATAGTTCCGGAAGTTCTTGCAATTCCGACTATTCCTGGCATTTTTGGCAATTCAGGCTATTCCCGACAGTTTTGGTAGTTCCCGGTAGTTCCTGCAGTTCCGACTTTTCCCAACAGTTCCGGTAGTTGCCTTCTGCATTAGGGCAGCGTTATCCCTTAGGTTCTCTCCTCCTACTAAAACCCAAAGACAAGTAGAGAGGAAGAAATCCCAACTCTGTTGAAAATGACTTGAAGGCCACCTCTATTTATACTAAAACGTTGAGCACAAGTGGGGTTTATTTGGTTGCTGGCTGACCTTGACGAATTGTCCCATAACACAAATAAATTCATATCTCCATGAATACTTATCGGAATCGGATGATCTTTAGATCAATCCTACACCTCTTGATGAGAGGGATCTAAGAAAAATATCAGCTTCCATTAATAAGATGACCCACATGGAGTTTGGCCCTAGTTGCCAATTTTAACATTTAATCACCTAATTCTAAACACAAGATGTAACATTTCATTAGTCACAAGTCACAAACATATGAAGCAACACAATATCATTGGCTCCTAACACAAACACTATTTGATTGTTAACACTCTAACATTAATGGCTTTGTTCTCAAGGCACACATTGCTGGCAGCTTCATGGGTTCTAGTTTTAGATTTGAGGACCTTATGTCATGTTTGTACAAGAGTGCATTCACAAAACATTGGAGAGTTGATGGTCAGAGAAGGGAGTAGTTAAGGCATGGACAATTTGGTGCCATTGAAGGACAAAGGTCAAGTTTCATTATTCTCTGTCTTGATTATTGTTGAAGTGTGTGGTTAGGCCTAAATAAGGATTGTCTACATCAAGGTATTTGCTAAATTTGTCTACAATTGTTGGAAGTTAAAAATGGAGACCCTGGGAAAATGGTGCAATCAACAAAGGGATTCATCAACCAAAGAGTGGGGAAAGGGTTTCAGGAAAATGTCTTTGTGAGGCATATACTCAATAAGGGAAATGACAAAGGTGTACACATGCGTGGTAGGGCATTGACTAGGAGCTTTGTTGAATTTAAACAATTCTAGGACGTTAGGTGGAATCCAAGTAGTTACCCTTTGTGAAATGAGGGGGTTGTGCAAATAATTTGAATAAGAGGAGCGAGGACCAAAAAACATAAGGTCGAGTTGAGGAGGAGGAAGAGGAGGTAGAGTGTAGTGTTGATTATGTTGGCCATGAAGGTTCTAATGATCATTGTTGGAAAAATAGGCAAAAAATCGACAAGGGTCTGCAAGAGAACTTATTGGCAACATTGGTGAAAAAATGGGGAAAATTGGCAAACAATGACAAGAATTCAAAAATACAATTTTTTTTTTCAAATTTTTAGATGGATTGTGAATTGCAAAACATACCTAATTTGTGACCAAAAAATATTTTCAAGAGCAATCTCCTTCACTGCATTGGCACCATCTTTATCGATGCTCAATTCATCCCATGTGTCACCCACGACCATAGCACCCAAAGCTTGTCTTACTTTTAGTAGGTGCCTAAAGGTGGGGAGATAACTAGCAAAACTAGTTTTTGCAATCTTGAGTATTTGCAACCTAGAGTGAGTGCCATAAAAGGTAATTCACCCTTGTATGCCAATGACAATTTTGATTAGTGGCTTCACCTCTTGTACAAGTCATTAATCCATCCACATTCTTTATGCTTTACAATATCTTGCATCAAAAGATTCCATGTGTGCACCAAACAAATTAGACCAAAAGATGTGTGGGTGACTTGCTCAATGATTTTACCCGTTCCCTTACAATTTGCTGCATTATCAGTGATTACTTGAATTGCATTAGTACCGACATCATTAATGGTTTTCAATAGGAGCTCTGAAATGTTTTGAGCAAATGCAGTGATTGAGTAATGCACTATAAGAAACATTGCACCAATAGTAGGAATACCAAGAGCATTTATCAAATGATGGTTTCTAACATTTGTCCACCCATCAGATACAATGGATATGCCAAAGTTCCCATACTCGTCTACAAACCATGTTAGAGCTCTTTGAATTTTTGTTGTTTCCGTATCTAGTAATACATCTCTAGCTTTCTCATAGCTAGGGCTCTTGTATCCTTTGGGGGAATTCATTGATGGCCTTAACCATATCATGCCAACATGGAGAGCGAAACACATGGAATGGTATATTGTAAGCATAGATAAACCTCATGACTTTGGCATCCACTTCATGCCTACCACCAATATCAAGGAAATTTACTATTGTTCTTCTAGATCTAGAGGTTTCAAAACCATGAGGAGATGGAGAAGTGTTGCCACCAAGTCTTGATTATGCATCTGATGGTTAAAGGTTTTGTTTTTAACCATTATTTTTTGTGCAACTACCTCTATCTTGATGTATTTTTGTTTTTTCTTCCTTTGATATCTCAGGGCAAACTGAGATTCCAATGGCACCCTTATTGTCATAACTTTCCATTACCCTACAAAGATTCCTTCTCACATAGGTATATGAACCAATATAAGGTTTTCCTTGAAGAAAATCATGATGACATAAAAATTTGGCAGTTCCACCACCTTTACCCTTTTGAAGTTTTGTTACATATCTCCACAAGTGTGTTAATGAAGCTTTGCTACCTTCATTGTCCTCTTCATTGCCACTTTCATCACCCTTCAAACTCTTCACCATCTTTAGACATTGGGTCACTCTGAGTTTGAACATTATTATCTTTTTTGCTTTCTTCCCTTTGATACCTATGCCCCCACCAACACCATGAGAACCAAAACTGGTGGAATAATAAATCACAAGAAGACCATTTTTCTCAAGTCTTAGATGAACAATTGGCAAAAAATAAGGGAGAGGAAGGAACAGGAAAGAGTAGAAGAAGAGGAAAAAAACACAAACAAATAACACAAGGAAATGAGAGAGTTGGGGTTTGGCTTACCTCTTTAGTTCTTAAAATAGAAGGAAACTTTTGTTCTCTTCTCCAAGCTCCTCTTTCTGCACTCCTCCTAGGTCTCCTTTTCTCTCGTTTGTTCTCACCTCCAAAGCTCTAACCTCTCCTTTCCTCTCTCCTCCAAGCTCTTTTTTTGTTTTGTCCACTTTAAGCTCAAGCAAACAAAGATGAAAGAATGAGGAAAATGGAGGGGGAATACTGCTAAACCCAACCTAAACCTACCTTATGTCCCACCCCCACTTAAAAATTAAGAATACAAACTTATATTTTTTCATTAATGCGTGAGAGCATCCAAACATCTCAGGAAGCATGCAGGAAGCGTCTAGGGAGCATCCTAGGGCGGGTCACATTCTAAAATTGGAAGGAAATGTCGTAAAATGGTAGGGAGCACACTCCTAGGGATGCTTCTGCTTAGAACATGATTTTATGGAGGGGGAGGGGAGCGAGTCCTAGCTGACGTTGGTGGTAACATTGATATAAACCAACTAAAACATCAAATAAGCACATTGGCATATGTGGAGAAACACCAATATGATGTAGTGGATTGCAAACAAAAATCATACATCAGAGTCGATAGTAGATATTGAATCCTAAATCCTGATAGCTTTCGAATCAGGTACTCAAAAGTGGACAACCAATATAAAATGACAACAAATATATAAATGTATCTCATTCTCATGAGTCATTTATAATGACAAATCTAGCAGCTAGCTATCTAGTAACAATTCCCTCTTGCCCTTTTATGGGAAAAGGTATTGGCTTGTTTTCCACTAGAAGGCCCCACATCATTTTTTTGATGCCCACTGGTGGTTGTCACTATATAAGTTTGTGTAGAAGGTGTTAAAATCTCTACTCTAATAACCTAGGTAAATCAATTCCTTGTGATTTCCTTACTGAGAAACTAATTTAAATTAAATTCTTTAGCTCGTAGAATAAAATACACCTGCTGGAAATTTAACTAAACTTGAAAAAAACAGCAGAAGCTACAGGAAACCAATCTCCAAAATACACGTAGAAATTTATGCCCTTCAAATATCAACTTTTCATTAAAATTAATCCAAGCTTACAAGGGCTCTCAAACTGGGAAAATAGCCCACTAAGAAAACAAGGAAAATTTTCAGCAAAACCTAGATGTTTTGATGCACTGTATATCCTATACGACTCTGCCAAAGTATGCTATAAGAACCCTGCTGCTGCTGCTGAATTATGTCCTAGAAATTTGTATGGCCGCCCTTCTCTTTTGCTAGGTTGTATCACATCCTGAAGTTGCCTCTGCACCTACTGTGTATGGCCCATTCAATTTCTGATAGTTGGGTTAATATCCTTCTATTGCTCACACTATTTCCTCTTTTCTCCTTTGGACTTGCACACTACACAAAAATCCTTTATCACTCTCTTACTTGTGTTATTCTAACACTCTCTATGTATCAAATGATTTACACCCTTGGTGTTTTTTCCTTTCACTTGGTCTTTCTTTTATAACATTGAATTGATGACCAATTCTCCATAATCTTAATCTCTCAATGAGATTTACAGTTGAGATTAAATCCCAATCTACGGTGGAGATTTACATCTAAATCACTAATGTAAATACTTTACATTTTATTAGACATTAATCAACTCACTAATAAAAGACGCACCATAACATTACTCCAAAGCTGTTGGTTTGCTGCTTATTCAATGATGCTACTTATTAGTGCCATATAGTTTGGCAACATATTTTGGAGGCTTGCTCTCCTTGACTACACTCCTAGAATGCTCCACATGATTCTGAGTATCTCTCAATGTATGCATGAACTGTTGAGGTCTCATGACAAAACTAGAAGGGGTTGATCTCTCCTCCTCATATGAAGGTTGACTGATTGAACTGGAAGTTACTGATCTAGACTCAACCTTCAAAGCTTCCCAATTGATGAATAATTCATTAATAAATAAAATATTTACAAGAGAAATATTGGCCTTATCATTGGCCACTCATTCCTCACTCTCATTCAACATACATGCCTCATGGGCTCACCTAGATTTATACAAGTGGATCTGAACCCAAAGTAGGTTCTAGATCCTAAACAAACTCCCACAATATCTCTCATGATCCATAAAAATTCTCACATAATCCCTTATCTCTAGATAAGATCTAACTAATCCTTAAATCTCTCAACTCTTCCAAAATATTCTCGAACTTTCTCCTAATTACATAATTCTCATTTTCTCTTAAAACTATAGGAAAAATACATTAAATAAACAAATCCTAACTTAGGGAACTAACTCCTTTAGTAAACATGATACCCTAGGTTAGATGCTCTTGCATCAGACTCCCCAGGTAAAAGAAAATCATGGTCTCCCAAACATATGACTTCATAAACTGATTAAATTCCTCCTGGATTCCAAGCTTTAGTCTGTTGTTGATCATCCATTCTTTGTTGTTCTGCTTCAATGATTGTGACTTTTGATTCGCCGGGTTTCCAAATTTTACGCTGCAATTCTCCTCCTTCTTTGTTGATGTATACTCGAGCAGTCAAATGTATCATGTTGTTGTATTTCTGCCTCTTCCTGCAATATCTTAGTTTATGTGCTTTTCCCATCAGTTTCCTTAATTCTTCAACCTCATCATCCAATTTAGTTTCTGATTGAATTTTAGTGTTACTAGTTTGGAACATCAATTCATCATTTTCCAACATTAAATTGCAAATTACATTCAGGTTCCATATTTTCATTGTTAAGCATGCTTGAGAATTTCTATTCTTCATTTGCAACTTGCTTAGATTCAAGTTCCATCAACATCTTCTCTAGCAATTGTAATTCTTCATCACATTTCATTGGCATTTTACGGTCACTTTCAGAAATCATTTCAATAAAACCATCATCTGCAACACATCCTGCATCCACCCACCAATTGTTAGATTTAAAACCAACATAATTGTTATCTTCCATTGACGATTTAGTTATCATATGCGGATCTTCTAAACAATTTGTGGTGCCATCTGTGGGACTCAAACCCACGTTCATATCAGTGGATTTCATTTTTACATCTTCATTGCCCTCACCAAACATCAGCCCTTGTTCTGGTTCACAAATGCATACATTCATCTCGGTTATCTGGAGTTTTTCCGCTTCCTTTAGCAAAACTTTCAACTTGTGTTTCTGTCTTCTTTCCATCAATTGCGTGATTGACCATCTAGCTGTCTTCTTGATTAGCCATCCATGTTTCTGACTTTATAGTAGCTCCATCAACACATCAAGTCGTTTCTTCAACTCAACAATCTCTTTCTCAAATTCTTCATCATTTATGTCAGTTGCTATGGCATCACTGTGGCTTTTCCCTGAATTTTGCAAATGACTATCCATAGTCATCTTCATCTCCTTTATCATCTTCACCATCATGTACACTTTTCATTTAATTAAACAGAGATTTCAAAATATGGTATCAGTATTGAAGAACTCCAGAAGCAAGGCATATGAATGTATCTTTTCCTCCCGGGTAGTATGATGCAGGAGCATCTCTTATTTTGTAATTATGTATCTATTTAATTTGGAGAATCTAGAAAATTCTAGATTTTATGGATGCTTCTAGAATTTGTTAGAGATTTAGTTAGAATAGGTGCCTAGAATTGAGAGGATTTTTCTCAACTTCCTCCAAAATTCCAGGAAGAAGTTTCTCTTTGAGGAATTCGAGAGTTTTCCTCCTCAAGAATAAATAGCCATGTAATTCATTTGTAAACCCAAGTTTGGAGAGAAAATGAATTAATAACTGTTATGTTTGTTTCTTTGAGAAATTCCTCATCTGGACTCTGTGTCATAGGCTCACCACATAACCTATACAATTTGCCTTATGTAACCCCAATAACTTGAGCTATGTCAAGTCTAGATCCTTTTGCTTTGATAAGTGCTTGCCCCTTTCTGGAACTCTACGGTGAAATCCTTGTCTTCTATGACTAAGACTGAAAGTAGGCTCTTCTTGAGCCCTAGAACATACAACACGTCCTTCATTTCAAACAAGCTACTTGACTCGAGTTGAAACAAAATTGTCCCAACTCCTTTTATTGCATACTTGGCATCATTAGCAAGCTCCTTTTGTGTTTTGGTCTGTCAAATTGATAAACAACTCCCATGTTGATGTCACATGGTGAGATGCACCACTATCCACATACCATGCACTTTTGGAAACTGTGCTGGTAGAAAGGCAAGAAACAAATGATAAATCCTTCTCAAATTTCTTGCAAACTCGCTCATTTGAGTTCCTTTTGAGGCTGCTACCTCTGGTTGAAGATGACAAGTTCCTACAATGGCCAAGTTCTCATTATCTTTCCTCCTACTGGCTTTAGACTTCTCTCAAGTCTCTTCTTGGACACAATTTTCCTAAAGCCTCTCAAAAGTGGGAAGGTTCTCCCATGTACATATACCCTTGAGATGGTTCCCAAGGCTTTGGGAATCCATTTAGTACCGTATTTACCAATTTTGCATCGATCACCTTCTCCCCAAATGTTGCAAGCTGATCACGGATTTGAGTGATTTTCATGAGGTAATTGATAACTGAGTTTGATCTGGACATTTGCATAGATCTGAGCTTATTCCTTAACACCATCTTTCTATTTACGTTCTCGCTCTGCTGGAGACTCACCAGGGCATTGAACATCTCCTTTGCTGTTTTTTTCTCAGACAAGTGAGGAATTAGATGTATCTTTCACTGCATCCAAGATTACCCACATGGCTCTGATCTCCTTCTCATGAGCTATCGATTGCTGCATATTTGTCAGTGAAGGAACTACTTTGTTGACAATCTTGCAAAGATGATTTTTTCTTCAAAAGCAAAGTAACTCTTGCTTTCTAGGGCATGAAGTTTGAAGCTCCATTCAATCTGTTTTCAAACTTGAGACTAGTTGCTGCCATCTTCCAGATCTAAACAACACTGCCCTGCGAATGTGCTTAGTCCTTCAAATACCCAATACAAAAAATAACTGCTGGTCCCCAGATCTACTAGATCTGCCTATTGTATAATTAGATTTGCACTAGATCTATCTGTTGGTCACTTAAACTTGGAAGAGTTGCTTGC
Source organism: Pinus taeda (assembly GCA_000404065.3). Lineage (NCBI taxonomy): Eukaryota > Viridiplantae > Streptophyta > Pinopsida > Pinales > Pinaceae > Pinus > Pinus taeda. Next base: position 153,489 of record APFE030952215.1, on the reverse strand, counting down.
TGTAAACCCAGATCTGCTCTAGGTCTATCTATTGGTCGGTTAGATCTGCAAGATCTGCTAGCTGTATACCCAGATCTGCACCATATACATGTCTACTAGTCACTTAGATATGCAAGATCTACTTGTTGTATACCTTGATCTGCACTAGATATATCTGCTGGAAACTCAAATCTGTGTGCTGTAAACCTAGATCTATAGTTGCAGGCTTTGTATTTGTTGCTGTTGTAATCTTTAGACCTGCTGCCATGACTGTTTGGAAATTGACTTCTCTTAGAGATTAGGTATTGATACCATGTTAAAATCTCTATTCCAACAACATAGTTAAATTAATTTCTTATTATTTCCTTACTGAAAATTAATTTAGATTGTATTGTTCAACCCATAGAATTAAATACATTTGTGTTGAAGTTTCTAAGTCTACTTAGTTAAAAACCCTCCATGCACTTTATCTGATTTATTCCTACCTACTTGTTCTGTTACTTAACAAGTTATTTACAATGTAAATACTGAAAATAAACACTAGTGGATGCTCAACATATTATAGATCAACAACTGAAAGAAACAGAAACAATCACACCAAATGACACCGTTATTTTTGGACCAATGTCCCTGGAAAAACCCAATGTGGGAAAACTGGGGCAGCTATCTGAGGGTTTTCTTATTAAGCAATATCAGAGAACAATCTAGGTGCCGAAACTGGCCTACCCAACAGAGAATTTCCTTGGCAGTAATACCTCTCAATTTGAGACAAATCTCTTGGCTGAACCCTAGATGGTCCTTTCTTTGGCAGCTTCTTAGCTCCAGTTTGCCCAAGAAACCCAGCGCCAGCCTTTTCTGGATTGCGTCAGCGCCTCTTTGCCCAACGCTGGCCCTGCGTCATCTCGGATGGGTCTGCGTCAGCCTTAGGAGGCCCTGCGTCAGCCTTCTGGCCCTCTGCGTCAGCAATGCTGGCCTCTCTGAGGCTCTGTGCAGCTCTCGACTACCTTTGTGTGGCCCTGCGTGAGCTCTGGCTGCTACTGCATCACTCTCCTCGGCTACTACGCTGCTCTCCCAGCACTATCTCTGCCTCTGTCTCTCTGTACTCAATGCCTCTCAGCTGCAACTCTGACACTGATTCTATCTCTCTTAGCAAACCCTGCTCTAGAGAATAGAATGACTGATCACTTTGGTGTTCTCTCCAAGTGACCCTCATGCTGTTGATTTGGGATAGCATTGAATGTTATGTAGACACTAAACTTGGTGGAGAGGCTAAGGCATATGAGATCTCCAATACCAGAAAGGGTTTGGGCAGATTCTAAACAGTTTGGGAGATATTAAAATAATTAATATTTTTAATGTAATCTGTAAGTCTAAACTTAGGGAAAATAAAATATTAATGTGAATCAATATGAAATTGTGTTAGAATGGTCCAAAAGTCATGGATCAAGCCAGATCTAATTTTAGCCGTTGATTAGGGACTTAATCTCGGCCATTGATTTTTCAACAAGAAAAGTATAAGAGGAGGTTTGAGGGGCACTTGGAGGACACACTGAGGGAGACCAGTCAGTTCAATTTCTGGAGCGGAGTTAGTTGAAAAAATTGAACTAGTGGTCTAGAGAGCACTCAGGAGGCAACAAGTATGGAATAGAGAGACGAGAGATCAACGCAGAGGCAGAAAAGGCAGATGTAGGGCTAGAGGGAGCCACGCAGAGGCAGTAAAGACTGCGTAGAGCTAACAGGGCCTGCGTCATCCATGCAGAGGCTGCAAGAGTGACACAAAAGGCTAGAGAGGCTGCACAAAGTTTCAACAGGCTGACGCAGAGGGTTTCAAGTCACGCAGAGGTTAGTAGGGCTGATGCTGGGTTCAGAAGAAATGCTGGAGAATTTGTCTATCTGTGGGTAAGCCAGTTTGGCACCCTGTTGTACTAGAAAACTGCTGAATAATAAAATCCTCCCTTGCTGCACCAATTTTCCCACATTGGGTTTTTCCGGGGACATTAGTCCAACATAACTGTGTCAATGTGTTGATTCTTGTGCATATGTTTGTTTATGAATTACGGTGTGATATCTGCAACAATATTTATTTTAATGTTTATTGAAGTAATTTCATGAAGAACTTATGGTGAAATAAGTAGGAAAAGTAAATCAGTTGCTGCAGTGATAGAATTTTCACACAAGCCTCCTCTTATACTTTTCCTGTTGACATATCAACAGTCGAGATTATGTCCCTGATCAACGACTAAGATTAGATCTGGCTTGATCCATGTCTTTTGGACCATTCTAACACAGTTTCATATTAATCCACATTAATATTTTAATTTCTCTAAGTTTAGACTTAGGGACTCCATTAGAAATATTAATTATTTTAATATCTCCTGAATTGTTTAAAATTTGCCCAAACCCTTTCTGGGTATTGGAGATCTCATGTGGCCCAACCTCTCCACCAACTTTCATGTCTAAAGCACATCCGATGCTACCCCAAATCAACACTCCCTCTTAGCGAGGATTGTGCTCTAGCAATACTCCTCACTGAGTATTACTCTGATCATCCAGCATCGGTCCCTGTGATGATGCTAGGCTTGTTGCCCACCATCCTCTGCACCGCTGCCCATGGTTTTTCCACTGCCACTACTGCATCTGTACGACAGCGCCCTCTGCATCTGTGCTACTGCTGGTCCTTTCTCCCAGCATTGCATCCGCACTGCACCTCCTCTCATCATGTTGCATCGTGCTGCCCACTGCTGCACTGCAACTCAGTTACTGAAAAGTAAGTAACTGATCTCCCAACTTGACCTCCTTGTTGGGCTAGAGACACCCACTGATGTTGAAGCTCCCTCTGCCGCTGACAAGTGATCCCTCTCTGACCTTTGCGTTGCTTCAACAACTCCCTGCATCTTGCACTATTGCACACCTCTGTGTGCCATCCTGCACTAGTGCAACACTCCTGTGCCTCTCGCACTACTGCAGCCTGCTAGCCTCACGCTGTCTCGGGACTCCAACACTGTAGCTCTCTCTGTTGCTCCATCTGCATCCGTCTCTACCCGACTCAGCCAGTCTTGCTACTCCTCTTCGGGGCTCCCATAGCAAGGTCTAATCCAAGAGGCTGAGTACCTCGAGGATCCTGCCCCTCATTGCCATAGTCGGCCTAACTACAACTCGATGTCTCCCCACTTCCACTCAAGTGGTGCGTGTGCACTCAAGGCACAATCATCGTCAGTCAAAACTTCGTTCTCTGCCCTTGCTGGCGCTGCCTTAGTTTTGGAAGACTCTCCCTTACTCTTCTTCCTTGGACACTGGGTTGCATAATGACCCAGCTCCCCACAGTGGAAGCACTTGATCTTGGAGAGATCCTTCTTCTTCTGCTTTTCTTGCTTTCCCTCAGATGCTAGCGCAACATCTTCCTCCTCCTGCTTTACTTTGATCCCCTTGCTGCTGCTACCCGTTTTCGACTGCCGTCTGATCTATTCTTGGCGAAGAGCAGCCCACATCTCATCCCAAGGTGGAAGTGTCCCTCTGCTCAATATACTCTAGAAAAATACCTCCCAGACTTCTAAGACTGCATTCAGGGCCGTTCTCACCATCAATTCCTAATCCGACATGGCTTTTATAGTAGTCAACTGATCTCGGATCTCATTCAGTCCTCCGAGGAAGGTGTCAATCGGTTCTCCCTTCTTCATCTGATATGACCTCAACTGATTCTCAAGTAACATTCTTCTCTGCACAGAAGTATGCTGGTACAATTTCTTGAGGGCCTCCCACATCTCATATGCCGTTTCCTTCTCGACAATATGTGGTACTACATGGTCCTTGACCCCGTCAAGGATGATGTTCTTGGCCCTCGCCATTGCCTCCTCGTACTTGTCATTATCATTGGGGTTGACTGGGATACCTATAACCTTCAAGGCGAAGTTCTTGACATGATTTCTGTCAAGTACGGATAAGATTTTGGCCTTCCAGAGTGCAAAGTTCGACGCTCTGTCCAGTCTATCCTGGTCTCTTACTCCATGTAGTGCCATGATGCTCTTCTACTTCCCTCCTAGAAGTTCTCTGTTCGACTCCTTCAAGTCGCTACTTCCTGTCTAGAAGTTCTCTTCTGGACTCCCTCTGAGTCCCACTTTCCCTCCTGGAAATCCTTCTGCTGCTGTCGAGATGCCCCCTACTCTGATCGTCTTATGCAACTGCACCATTGACCCGGGTTCTTCGGCTAGAAACCCTCGGTAGCAACTCCCTACTCTTGACCTTGCTCTGTCAGGTACTGTTCTGATTATAATACCTCACCAACTCCACTCTGCAATATTCCCACAACCTTCTAAACCCCAACAACCTGAAGGTGAGAGCTCCTAGGCTTTGCGCAATCCCGACACCAGCAACCTGGCCTACTCAGCGAACTACGTCAGCCCTCCCAGTTTCTGTGTGGCTCTATGTGAGGCTCCCTTTGCCTTCCTTAGCCTCTGTGTTGCCTCTTCCCGGCTCACCCTTGATGACGTAGGCATTGCGTCACCCTTCCCTTATTGCTGCTCTGCTAGAAATAACTTCTGTCACCTCGGGACAACTGTTTTCTGCTGCTATTGCTCTGCTCCGCTGATGTCCTCAGTCCTCCTATGATCTGCAATCATGCTCTAATACCATGTTGAAGTTTCTAAGTCTACTTAGTTAGAAACCCTCCATGCACTTTATCTGATTTATTCCTACCTACTTGTTCCGTTACTTAACAAGTTATTTACAATGTAAATATTGAAAATAGACATTAGTGCATGCTCAACATATTACGGATCAACAATTGAAAGAAACAGAAACAATCACACCAAATGACACCATTATTTTTGGACCAATGTCCTCGAAAAAACCCAATGTGGGAAAACCGGTGCAACTCTCTGAGAGTTTTCTTATTAAGCAATATCAGAGTACAATCTGGGTGCCGAAACTGGCCTACCCAATAGAGAATTTCCTTGGCAGTAATACCTCTCAGTTCGAGACAAATCTCATGGTTGAAACCCGGATGGTCCTGCTTGCAGTTTCTCAGCTCCAATCTACCCCAGAAACCCCAACGTCAGCCTTTTTTGGACTGCGTCAGCTCCTCTCTGCCCAGCGCTGGTCCTGCATCACCCCGGATGGGTCTGCGTCAGCCTTCTGGCCCTCTGTGTCAACAACGCTAGCCTCACTGAGGCTCTGCGCAACTCTCGGCTACCTCTGCGTGGCCCTGCGTGAGCTCTGGCTACTACTGTGTCACTCTCCCCGGCTATTGCGCTGCTCTCCCGACACTATCTCTGCCTCTCTGTCCCTCTGTACTCAATGCCCCTCAACTGCAACTTCGATCACTGATTCTATTTCTCTTAGCAAACCCCGCTCTAGAGAATAGAATGACTGATCACTCTGGTGTCCTCTCCAAGTGACCCTCAAGCCTCCTCTTATACTTTTCCTATTGACATATCAACGACCGAGATTAAGTTCCTAATCAACGAATAAGATTAGATTTGGCTTGATCCATGTCTTTTGGACCATTCTAACACAGTTTCATATTAATCCACATTAATATTTTAATTTCCCTAAGTTTAGACTTAGGGGCTCCATTAAACATATTAATTGTTTTAATATCTCCCGAACTGTTTAGAATCTGCCCAAACTCTTTCTGGGTATTGGAGATCTCATGTTCCTCAACCTCTCCACCAACTTTCGTGGCTAGAGCACGTCCGATGCTACCCCAAATCAACAATTTGCTGGAAATTCTAATTGGAAATAAAAAATTAGCGGAAGCTACAGGAAACCAATCTCCAAATTACATACAATTTTTTGCCCTTCAAACATAAGTGTCTCATTAAAAGTACTCCAAACTTACAAGGTCTCCCAAATTGGGAAAATAGCCTACTGAGAAAATAAGGAAAAATTACAGTAAAACTTGGTTGTTTTGGTGCACCATACAAATCGTATGAACCTAACAAAACTTGTTCTAAAAGTCCTCATGCTATTGCTAAAATCTGTCCCAGAATTTTTTATGGCCACCCTTCTCTTTTGTTGGGTTGTATGACCTCCTGAAGTTGCATCTACACCTGTTGTCTACAACCTTTCAATTTCTAACGACTGAGTTAATCTCTCTTAGCTGCTCACATTGTTTCCTTTTTTCTCCTTTGGACTTGCACTCTAAGTGAAAATCCTTTATTATTCTCTCATTTGTGTTTTTTTGACACTCTCTATGTATCGCACATCTTTTTCTTTTACTTTATCTTTATTTTATAACATTGAGTTGATGACCAAATCTCCACAACCCTAATCTCTCAATAAGATTGAGGGTTGAGATTAAATCCCAATCGATGATGGAGATTTGCATCTAAATCATTAATGAGGCATCAAAAGTTCACATCACAACTTCGAGGAAGCACGAGTACTTTCTATCCCTTCTTCCCAACTTTCGGAATTAGGCTTAACTTTTATTGGTCTAACCAGAGCACCATGGCTAGAGTCTCATTTGCCCAAATAGGTATCCAATGTGGTACTCATGTACCCCATGTATCTTGAAAAATTGACCTAAAATTCTTCTACAACTCAGACGAGGTACAAGGTCGAGGTATCAAAATCCAATCCCACAACTCCACTAGTGAGTACTACTCTAATTCTTCTTTGGATTTTGACATCATAAATCCAATATCAGACACTCCAACTTTCTCAAGATGGTCCCATGTCCTATTGAAAATTTATACAAGGCAAAATAAACACTAGCATAAGTAGTTTATTGAGTTTTCTCCTAGCCCATAATGTGTTACTTTGTAGATATTCTCTTTTGTAAGTATGGGCTCTCATAAGGTCATCAAATGAACTAGCCCTCTCAACCCACTAGTTGGATTTTTTCTCAATCACTACATCACAACATGCAATCAATGCATTAGTTATAATAATAACATTATCATTTCATATAAAATAATCCACATGTTGGCTCTCACATGTCATCATTAGAACACAAAATTATTGTTATGACAACATCTTGAATATAAGGCACCGCATGCTTAGGCATGGCATCATTAAACATCTCTTCATACATGTTGCATGTGATTACCACATTCAATTAGTTCATGAAATGCCATCATAAGATTATAATCTCAGCAGATTTTTATCAAGATATAGAATTACATCAGTATAATAGATGGAACCACATGTTAATATAACATCATATTATAACATCACAAATATGATAATCACCTCAAATCATATCACATGTAGAGCAATAAAACGTTTTGAACATTCTTATCATAATTCATCATCGAAATCGAACTCACTAGCCTACATGAATATATAACCAATGACTATTAGTCATTCAATCTAATGCAAGAATATCGTAAAAACATCCATTTAGCACATGGATATACCTTGGTTAAGTTTGTCAACCCAAACTGACTTTACAAAAGATCATCAATAATACGAGGGCCATGTGATAATCAAGATATTGACCATTTTCTAATTATTATTTCTCTCCTTACAACAAAAAGGTTGACAATTTATAAAGTATGAATAATCACCCTGTTAGCACGATAAAGTTTTAATGCATTTCCCTTACATACCTTGCCAAACTTTCAAGCTTTTATCATGTAGAGCCGCAATCTCTAGTTATGTATTGTTTATTGCTTAGGGAATTTTTGGTGAAATTCAACATTGAGGTGTTGTTGGCCTTACTAGTGTTAAACACACATGGGGAGCGAGAACAATAGGAAAGATAAATCATGTGAGTACATATTTTATTAACAAGAGATATACATTTATAGTGCATGTGGTGACCGTTGGGATTCACATCCCAAGGTCTCTTGGACTGCTTTATCTATTCAGCTTCCACACTAACCCATTTAGGATTAGGTGTCCAACATTCCCCCCTTAATCCGAAGGGTTATGTATGAGTCCAAGAAGAGAGCTGTAATACAAAATGTGCAAAAAATGCATGGCA
>APFE030952215.1:38375-140227 GCA_000404065.3 Pinus taeda | reverse complement strand
TTCTGAATAGAAACAGGTTCAGAATGATGACTCCACTGTTGTAATTCTTCTTGTTGGAATTGAGATTCAAGCTGTAAAAAATCAATCTTTTCATGTACATCTTGTAAACAACTATGAATATCGGTGAGAAAATCTTTGCTGATTTTGACTGTATTATCTATAGTAGAGAGTATTAGATTGTCCAGTAACTCTAATATTTCATCGATTAGAACCTTTTTTCTTCAGCAAATTCTTACTCCCTTTTGCGAAATGACTTTCTTGTCCAACAAATATCTTTGCCCAAATATGCTCTTGTAGAGATTTCAAAACCTTTAAAAGAATTCTAGCTCTCCTCTGCGAGGATCTCAAAACAATATCAATAAAGACAATAAAGACTCCAAACAATATCGCTATCAATTACTCTTGTTACTCAACCCTCCAATTGTTTGAGACGCATGGAAAATCGATAAGCATAAAATGATTCGACTAAGGAAATGGTTATTGAAAAGGCAATACCCTTGACTGAGCTCCAAAAGCCGAACTTTGACCCCAAAAAAAAAGATGGATTGCTTCCAAATGTTGTGCTGCTCCCAAACGCTGGAGTAGATGCAGCACCAAGTGTTGAAGTCGATTGACCAAAAGCTGTAGTGCTCCCAAAACCAAAGGAAGGAGTAGTGGAGGTAATTCTGTCACTTTGATGCAACCTCGAAGATCTAAGTACTCCAGAGTGGTAATGTTTCCTAGGGTTTTGTGGAAGATGCTCAAGTTGCGGCAACCCCTCAAAGCCAGATGTTTGAGTCGAGTTAATTTCCCAAAAGAAATGGGAAGAATCAGCAAAGAGGAAGCATCAAACAAATCGATATGCTCCAGGTTTGTTAACCTTTCCAAAGAATCAGGCAACGACTTCAGTCTGGAGCAGCCCCTTATCTCCAAGTGTTTCAGAGAACGTAGATCACCAATTTCGTCAAGCAAAGTTGTTATTGCGAATGCTTCATAACGCACCACGATCTTTTCGAGGTGTCTCAGGCACCCTATGGATTTTGGAAACTCTGACAGGGGAGCCCGGACATTTAGCTCTCGCAATTCGAAAGGCGCTTTAGATTCTTGGGGCCACGATTTGTTCAATCTGCTCTGATACCATGTTAAACACACATGGGGAGCGAGAACAATAGGAAAGATAAATCATGTGAGTACATATTTTAATAACAAGAGATATACATTTATAGTACATGTGGTGACCGTTGGGATTCACATCCCAAGGTCTCTTGGACTGCTTTGTCTATTCAGCTTCCACACTAGCCCATTTAGGATTAGGTGTCTAACAACTAGCATGCCATAATTCATCAATATTTAAATCCTTGATTTTGTATATCTTTTGATCGTTACCTTAGGCTCTTATGTCACTTTACATCTTGGATTTATTCATTCAAGAACCACTATATCCAATATCATATAAATACTAGGCCATTATATTTTAAGTTTTTGTCATACTTAATCCACTTGCACAAATGAATGGTTAAACTTTGGTAATTTATACACCACCTGGTAATTATCATTGCCCCCCGTTAGAAAGATTGACATGCCTAATCCAAATACTCATCATTGTCATAGAAACTTCTTACTCTTAATGCTAGTTGTTTGCTCATCAATCTCTAAGACTCAACCTATTACATTATCTATTTTCTTTGCCAAAAAGAAGGTAATTGTTATCCTTGATAATTTAAGCCTTTAAACCCTTTTTGGCCTCTCATTTGTCATTCTTAGCTAGTTTCGAGTGTTTCTAGTTCACAATTCCCTATCTTGATGCCTTAGAATTATATGGGTCATCACTATGACCCTCAATAGTCATCTTTAATCATCATTCATGTTGCTCAATCTGCTTATCAATATCCTTAAGAGAGCTTTCCACTTGAGAGATACACATCCCTTTAGTGTCATCACATAAATTGGCCCTAGGTTTTATTACATTTTCATAGTCCCTCTAGCACTTCAAAGTTGTCCATCATGTATACACCTCAAGGGAGTCATTTGGGCTTTTATTAACATCTCTAATCTTGACAATTCCATATTGTTGTGATTTAAATTGTTGGGTGCCCTGCTGAACGATTAGTAATTGTAACTGGCTAAGAGAATATTTCCCCTTTTTCTATTTGTGGAATTTTCACTATTTCTGACTGGTTTTTACATTCCCATTCTATAGGCACTCATGGGTTTATCACTTCTCTAATATAATGTCACCATACTTTCTGCAGTGCCTTAAAATGAGTTTCATCATTATCATGATCATTTAACTTCATTGGTTGATTGACAATATTTAATTTCCAATAAACATCATTCTTATTTAGACCTTATTTTGATCTTTATCATGTTCTTATAAAATGGGTTTCACCATTATCATGATCATTTAACTTCATTGATTGATTGACAATATTTAATTTCCAATAAACATCATTCTTATTTAGACCTTATAGTGATTCTTATCATGTTCTTATAGGAACTATTACTATAATACCTCCAAAATCTTGTGAATCATGTTATTCCAAATCTTTCATGTTCTAGGATAGGGTACTGTTTCTTGTTGATTCTTGCACTCATTTGTGAAACTTTCACTCACCCACCTTAAGTATTTATCTAGCATTTTTTTTTTGCTTACCTCATCAGTCCAGGTTGGTCATGATTATGAGGGCTACGATTTGTTGTCACTATGAGAAAATTTGTAAGTTGCTCCTTTGCCCTTCATCCATAGGATAACTTTATTTTTTATATATATCGCTAACATTGACGATCGAACTTAGAACCTTCTCTTCCTTTCTTAAAACTCTTGTTTCTCTATACTTACATCTCTATCTTCTCTTTTTAATAATAGGCTAACTATTATTCCAGAGGTAGTTGCGTACTATTTTAAGGTAATACACATTGTTGTCAATTTTGATTTCATTTGATGTGTATTATTAGGAAATTGTACTACTATTCTTTCAGATTGATCAATTATATGGGGATTTCCCCATATCTTGTCTAGACTCTAAATATACATAGTGTATCGTTTATTTCCTTAACTTACATAGACTAGTTTGACAAATAAAGTGATGGTATGGTACTTCATAGACGATGGTCTTTTCTTATCGAGGCTTATAAGTCTTTATTATTATGCACAAGTGAAATACTTAAGATACTTATTCAACCCAATTAAGTCATAGTAAACATAAAAATAATCATGGAATAAATCTAGACCAAGATTGCATTATTTGATTCAAGTTGATTAATGTTACCTTTCTTCTTAATTCCCTTCTTAAGAGGGTTGTCATGGAAGCAAAGTCAACGAAATAGCCCTTTCACTAAGTCTTAAATGATCACCATGAGCCCGTCATATATATTTTCAATCTTAAATCGATAAGGGTGGCCAGGGAAACAAAGTCAACGAATTAACCCTTCCATTAAGTCTTAAATAATCACCATGAGCCCATCATATATCTTTTCAATCTTAAATCAATAAGTCACATTTTTTCTTATGGTAGTGCGCGGAATCATACATGACAGTGATCCTTATATCATTGCTTCCTATTTGATATCACGTTGTCTTTCATTATGTATTAAATGATCACATGAGCCCATCATATATGTTTCAATCATGCTTATCTTAAATCAATAAGTCACGTCATTATTACTACTGTATGATTTCATTAACTTTTTTTTTCTCATGGTAGTGTGAGGAATCAGATATCTCACTGACCCTTGTATCATTGCTTCGTATTTGATATCACGTTGATATCACTGCTTCCTCTAAATACCTACTGCCTCGTTTATTTCCTTAAGTTACGTATACTAGTTTGACAAATAAAGTGATGGTATAGTACTTTATGCATGGTGGTCTCTTCTTAATGTCAATTATGTAGGCTTCTAAGTCTTTACTATCAGGCATAAGTGGAATACTTAAGATACTTATTCAACCCAATTGAGTCATTGTGAACAAAAGATAATTATGGAATAAATTTAGACCAAAATTGCATTATTTGATTCAAGTTGATCAGTGCATTATGTTACCTTTCTTCCCTTTTTGAGAGGCGCTATCATGGAAGCAAAGTCAATGAAGTAACCCTTTCATTATGTCTTAAATGATCACCATGAGCACATGATATATATTTTCAATCATTCATTTCTTAGATCAGTAAGTCACATCATTACTGTTTACTTTACGATTTCATTTACTAATTTTTTCTCACGGTAGTGTGAGGAATCAAGTTGATCAGTCCATTATGTTACCTTTCTTCCCTTTTTGAGAGGCGCTGTCATGGAAGCAAAGTCAATGAAGTAACCCTTTCATTATGTCTTAACTGATCACCATGAGCACATGATATATATTTTCAATCATTCATATCTTAGATCAGTAAGTCACATCATTATTGTTTACTTTACGATTTCATTTACTTCTCTTTTCTCACGGTAGTTTGAGGAATCAAATATGGCAGTGACTCTTGTATTATTGTTTCATATTTGATTTCACATGTTTCTATTTTATTGTTTTTGTATCATACATGAATTATATATTCTATAGATTTGGAATTAATATGGATTTAGGCTGGTTATATATATATATATTACATAAGAATATTATTGGCAAAACAATTTCTTCCTGCGATATTACTGAAGACATGAATTCTATTTCTTAATGAGAAGTTCTTAAATATATACACACTTCTTCCTTTTTGCTTGCCATCTAGTGTTCTTCCTTTTGACTGAGCTACATCTTTCCATGAGGATGATGTGTAAAATAATGTTCAAGATGAGACTCCTTCTCAAAGACGAGAAGTGCTCAATTATATCTTTATGCTGCAACTTGATTATTTTTATTTCTGCGAGCTTCTTTGATGCAAGTTTCCATAATTTTGGTAGAAATATACCTTTTGTCATGTTACAAAGATTCTTTCACATAGTGAAGAACCTTCATAACCACTATCAAGGATCAATTATATCTTTATGCTGCAACTTGATTATTTTTATTTCTGCGAGCTCCTTTGATGCAAGTTTCCATAATTTTGGTAGAAATATACCTTTTGTCATGTTACAAAGATTCTTTCACATAGTGAAGAACCTTCATAACCACTATCAAGGATCCTTGTGGTCCTTTCTAGTTAGTAGACTGCTTCTATTATGATGTGATTATCCAAAAGTAACTGCATGAATGGTAAAGTGTTGGATGGTCCAAAATGTTCTACCTTTGCTTGATGACTGCTACTAGTGAGATGCAACTGACAGTGTACATTCTAATCCTTCCAATGCTTTATGCTTCTTTCATGATGCCATGCTTCAAAAACCAAACTTCTTCTACAAATGTAACTATACATGCTACTCTAACTGCCATCTTATAATTAAAAAGAAAAACATACTGTAAGCAGAACTGATAGTGGAGGAGTCCTTCAATAGTATAGATACTTGGTGTCTTCATTCTTCGGTTTCTTCTCAGGTTCTTCATTTTCTTCAGCTGTATGTGCTCCACTTCTTTCCTTATGTTGTTATTTTTGTTTTGTTGGTCTTTGGGACTGTCTCTCTTAAAATGTCCATATTCATTGCATCCAAAGCATTGCACTTTGGACATATCTAGATTTCTCTGTGGCTCATTGAAGTTCCTATGACGAGGTTCAAACTTTCCAAACTTCCTTTTCTTCTTCTTTACTTTAGTAGCAAAAGCTTGTGACCTTTCATTTGGTTCGGTGTCATCTTTTGCCTTTATTCTTGTTTCTTCTATCATACACAAAGACAATATCTCATCAAAGTTCGGAGTGCCCTTTCTTGAGTAAATGCTTGTCACAAAACTACCCCATTCGGGAGGTAATGCATTAAGTATACAAGTTATTAGTTCAGAATCAGTCACAACTTCTCCAAGCCCTTGTAGTTGATCTCTTAATTGTGAGACCTTGAAGAGATATGAGGTCAAGCCTTCACCCTTCGATAACCTTGTCTTGTAAAGCTTATTCCTTAGAGATATCTTTTGGCCTGTAGTGCTTACCAAATACAATTTCACCAACTTGTCATACATCGCTTTAGATGTGCCCAAATCTGACACAAAAGGAATGAGATGATCCTTAATGGATTCAATGAGGATCCTTTGAGCTGTCACTTCTCCTTTCATGTACTTGGCCCATTCTTGAGACTTATCTTTCTCTGGTTCTGCAACTTTGCCTTGAACATGGTCCATGACTTCATTTTCTACAAGTATCAAATCTATTCTTTTCTTCCATGCTTGAAAGTTTGTTGAACCATCAAGTTTATTGCCTTCCTAACAAAATGAGGTCATTTGATTTGAAGATTGAGCCATAGAGAATAATGTAGTACTTACTTGATATAAGAGTGTCTAGCTTGATAAAGAGGTCTTCAAATACCTAAGTCACCTGACACAGGGATTCAAGATTCGTAGGATTCGGGATTCGTAGTGTCGGATTCGGACACGTTGACCCCCCAGAACAGGACATGTAGGATTCGTTATATATATATATAGATAGATATTAAAAATTAGATATTTCTTACACAATAATCAATGATTCAAATTTATTGATTTCAAACATAGATCTTCATCTATAGCATGCATAGTACATACAAAAGACAAAGATACTTATATGAAATGGCAAATGGTTACAGGGAAATATAATCTAAGGCATATTAGCAACATAAATGCCTATTACTAGAGGATGAACAAAATTTTGGACAATATGGACTTTTATTTCAAAATTCAAATATCTGCATCTCAGGGCTAATTTTTGCTGATAAATTATCTGAAATCTGGGGTCATGTCTCTTCCAACAATGCCAGTGACTTATTAAACATCCGCTTCTCTAAAAGTCTTAAAAGTATTTTGCCAACTAAAGGACAAACATATCATGGATAAATAACAGTCAAACAAATCAAATGTATGAGCAATGAAGTTTAAGTCTTTTCAAATCCAGATCACTTCTTGAATCTTGTCAAGTTCGTTTTTTTTTCAGAGAAAACATGATATTGATGATTCTCCAGTATTAGAGGAACACACAGCTACAGTACAAAATTTGCTTGGAGATTGGCTGCTGAGGATGAGAATAAGCCTCCAACAAAAGAAATCTAACCCTAGAAATTCTGTTCTAGAAACTACATAGGCAAAATTTTGTCCACCGAACTTAAAACATACATTCTTCTCCAGAAATACTGAAAAATTGGTCACTGAGATAATTGTTTCTAGTTATTTTCTGGGATACGAATCCTAAAATTGGGATTCGCTGGCCATGCACGAGATTCATACAGGATTCGTATGAATCTTAATAGGACACGTAGAATCCGATTTTAGGATACAATTTTCAAGAGAATCGTATCGGACATGCGGGATTCAGGTTCGCCGGGCTATATGAATGAAACCGGTTACTTAGTCAAATACCTTGATGTTCCCAAGACTTCCAAGAGAACTTAGGGATGCCCTAGAGTGATGACTTCTAGGATGCTTCAATCAATAGTGCTTCACGCTGCTTCAAAGAGTGTGGATGATGCTCTTAGGATTCTTGATGCTTCCTTGTCTTTTAAAGAACCGTCCAAGAGAGACAGATTAATGTACTTCTTCAAGATAAAAATCCTTCAATGGAGTAGTAACCTTTCTTCAAGATGAACTTTTTGAGTTCTCTTCCTTGTATCCTTCTCTTCTGCCCCTCCTTATATCCTTTCCTAGTGTCTTTCCTTGTGTCCTTCTTGCAAATGATATCCTTCCTAGTGTCTTTGATGAAAGTCTTCTCCTTGTGCCAATAAGAGTGATCTTCAAGTTGCCTTTTTCTTCACTTTAGCTTTGATACCATGTTGAGAAATCTATAGGGTCAATAGTTAGTATGATTTCTCTTTACTTGATAATTGCTTGTGCATTTTTGTTGGTTTTTTATTACTTTATTATGTTCTATTCATCAAACAATTACGAAAACCATAAACTATGAAGAT
The DNA here is from genome assembly GCA_000404065.3 of Pinus taeda. Taxonomy (NCBI): domain Eukaryota; kingdom Viridiplantae; phylum Streptophyta; class Pinopsida; order Pinales; family Pinaceae; genus Pinus; species Pinus taeda. The sequence goes on along the minus strand of APFE030952215.1, from coordinate 132,304 downwards.
CACAAATAGACAATGAACACAAGATATAGGCTCCAAGCCAAGGCAAAACCCCTCCAAGGGGAAACTCAAAAAATTCTTCTCTTATATAATAAGATCAAATGAGGATTCCAAGACCTAAACAATAAGAATAAGACCTTCAGCAAGACCCAAGTCAACCCTCCCCCCAAGCTCTTCCAATAAGACAAAGTCAACTCAAGTCAAAATCATCAAAACAACTTCCAACTTTAGAACTTCGGATCCCAGCTTCAGAGTTTCGGACTTGCAACTTCGGCCCCTGCAACAACTTCAAAATTTCGCATGTGTGCAATGTTTCACGAACCCCCCCCCCCTCCCCCTCCAAAGGATCCAATGCCGAAACGACGTCATGTACCGATCCTTGGCCAATCCTTCAGCAGAACCGCGGATCAAAAAATCAGATCCAACGATTCCACCCTTTTGAGGCGATTCTTGGAAATCTAGAACCGCGTGAACCTGATCTGCAATTCTGGATTCCTGATCCTCGGATTCAGAAAAGGATCTACCGCAAATCTATGGAGGTTCGGGCACGGATAGATGGGTAGTTCCGCGAGGTTCTAATTTTTTATTTTATTTTTTCTTTGACCTAAGCTTGGGTTGGGGCTTCCCGGACACTCCCAAGGTGCTCCCTTGATGCTCCCTCATGGTAATGCTAAATTCTTAAAGTAAAAGGATGAAAATGAAAGATAAAGGAGAATGGTTACTTAAATTTTTAACATTACCATGAAATGACTTAGGATGTTTGAGAGTGGTTCTAGCCGATTTCATATGGAGAAAATAGAATTTCATATCCTATTCAAAATTCAGCGGACTTAACAGTGTTTAGGAATTTAGGATCAATGAGATTGTGGCATTTCATTAGATTATATCATGTATGAGGGCATGTGATTGACATTTAATAAAGAGCATCAAGCCCTCTATGTGCTCATGTACCTTAGTGTTGGTGGTGTTAATTGTTGAACTCCTTTGTCTTGGCCTTAGCAAAAAAATACCTTTCAATTAAGTCAAAATCATTGATCAAGCATGTTAAGCTTTTTCCACCATATTTTAAGGCTTGGATTAGGTAGTTTGATCAAAATTGTGCAATGTTGACTAATATCCCTAGACAATTGAAGTAGAGGCAAAGATGAGACAAGAGGAGAAGAATCTAGATTCTAGATGGTTGATGCTCGAATAATTAATCATTGATGTACAATGGATGCCATATCTATCTTGATTTATGTACAAATATGCATATTTTGATATCTTCTATAACTAATTTGGTATTTTGGATATTTTTTTTGAATATTAATGCTATATATATATATATATATAGTAGATGCTTCTGAGATGCTTCCGTGTATCTGCTTCCAAACAACATCCTCGCTTCGTGCAACATTGCACATGTGAGAGTTTTAGGGCAGATTCTAGGGCAGAAACTTTGATTTTCTTCCTTCCCAACTTCTTCTCTTCATTTTTTCTCTTCTTGTCTTGGATATTGAACTTGCTTTAGTGGTGCTTCAAATGATGTCGAGTTCTCTCTATTTATACACATCCAGGAGGTCGAATTACCCCTTTCTTGGCCGACTTGGTCTTGTAGACACAAAAATTACGTTTTTGACTCAAATAAATTTCTTTTTCCATTTCTCTTCAAAGTCCAAATGGGACTTGACTCTAAGACAATATTTTGACTTATGACAAATATTCTTTTGACTCAATAAACCCTACAAGCATGAAGAACATGCTTGACCTAGAAGACCAAATAATTTGAGCATGAAACCCATGCTTGAAAAATAATATTTCTTTTTCTTCTTTTGATCTTTACATGAAATATACAATGATATAAGTACAATAGCAATTATGCAGACAGAACCTAATTACATTTTCTAACACTAATTGCCATCATGTACTTGCATAAGTCGGTTCTTGGTTGTCTCTGGACAATCCATGAGGCATCATATTTTATGAGTACTGTTACCCACCAAAAGTGGGTGACCCCTAAGATTTTTTTTCCCTATTAATCTCTTCCAGCCGGTAGCCAGTAGCTCTTGAGAGCCACCTTTTAGCCGATGTGACTTGCCATTCATATCTCCGTCGCTTGCATTAGTCATATGTTTCCTCACCCATTTGTCAAGATCACATGGAAGATGGGCTTTTGATCAAAAGGTACTTTATTCATTTTGCAATCGAGTGCTTATGCTTGTTTGTATTTGGGCATTTTGACATGAATTATGGGGTAACTTGGAAGAAAGAAAGGTCTTGGTCATAGTTTTTCCCCTCATCTTAAATGGGACCTCCCTTAATGGTCCATGGATTTAGGAAGGAGCACTACTTGGGAAACCATGATTGAGATAGCGTAGTCCCATCTATTCCTATTCCATACGTACCATTTTCCATCTTACATTACAAGTCTCTATTCCACCTCCCTTCTTTAGGTCAACTAACCATTGGTTCATTGGGATTTTGCATTCACACATCCTTATACCTGGGTAGGGCCTGGAAATGCACCCTAGGAGGTTGATGCAGCTAAAAGAAAAAGAAAGAGCATATGATGGCTACAGGAAAAATAAACGAAAAATCAAAATGCAAAAGATGGTCGGGACTTACAAATTAGCATGTGGGCAAAAGCCAAGCATGAGCTCTACCCCTATCATATGGCCATCACCCGGAACCTGGGCCAATGTTGCCCTATCTCGTAGAAGACAAGGAACCTTTGCATGTCCCAACCCCTGATGGACAATGAACTATGCCATCCTAAAGAAGGTAATAACTGCTATACATCATACAATGCAAGCTGTCATTCCTTAAGCTACGAGTAGTAATACTAGGAAAAATTAAGAAAAGGTAAAAGGCAATATAAAGGGGTGGAAAAACGAAGGCAGAGGTAACTCATGCATCCACAATTGCACCATCCTTACATCTATACACCCAGGATGAGGTATTCCATCATAATCGGTCCCTTTGACTATGGCACTTTGTCATGGAGTTCTGGTGTTGGAAAAGCAAAAGACTCAGCTGAACTGCAAGCAGAATATCTAAAGTGGGGCTCAAAGATTCTTGCACCTCACATTACAAAAATCTTCAACAACATCATACAACAAGGGCTCCCCACAGATTGGACAACTAGTCTGGCAATACATATTTTCAAGAGCGGTGATGTCAATAATCCCTCCAATTATAGGACCATCATGATAAACCCTTTGTTTGCAAAGCTATTTGGAAGCATGCTAGAAAAAAATTTAGCAAGTGGGCAGAAGAAAGAGATAAGCGTGCTAAAGGGAAAGCAGGTTTTAGACCTAAACATTCCACAATTGATCATTGCATAACTTTAAGGCACATCATTGAAAAAGTTTGGGAGAAAAAGGAAGAAGTCTTTTGTTGCTTTGTTGATTTCAAAAAGCAATTTGACTTGGTTCCTAGGGATAAACTTTGGCACAGAATGGAGGAACTTGGGGTTCCTAAACATTTGAGAGCAGTTGTGCATAGGCTGTATGAAGAGGTGAAAGTCAAAATTAGAACTTCAGCAGGCATTTCTGAAAGTTTTAGAAGCGATATCGGGGTCAAGCAAGGTTGCCCACTGTCTTTTACCCTTTTTGGTTTATATATCGACAAGCTTGAGGAGTGGTTAAATTCGCAAGGGGGTGATGGTATCTATTTGTGCAAGTTTGTTATAAGGCTTCTTTTGTATGCATATGACCTTATTGTGATTGCTAAATCGACTCTTGGTTTGTAAGAGCACTTACTATCCCTTGAGCATTTTTGTGAAAGTGTGGGGATGCAAGTCAATATCAACAAAACAAAAGTAGTGGTCTTATCTAAGAAAAGAAAACAAAACCAGCATAAGTTCTACTTTGAAGGCAACATTCTGGAAGAAGTTGTGGATTACAAATACCTCATAATTGACTTCAACAAAAATCTAAGCTGGAATGGTTGTAGAAAGAAAAGAACTTTAGGGGTTTGGAAAACATTTTATGCTTTTCAAAATAGGTGTAGAGAGGCAGAGTTATGGGATTGGAAAACCACTCAAACTCTTTTTGTGCTTCTAGTGATTTTGGTGATTCTCTATGGTTGTGAATTGTGGGCTAGCAGTACCTCCGACATGCAGTGGAGACAAATTGAGAAAATTCATAAGCGTTTGATTACAAACAAATTTAAGATTAAAAGTGCAGTTCCTTATGATATCTTGTTAAGTGAAACAGGGACTGCTCCTATTGAAGCAATTGCTATGGTAAGAGACATAAGGTATTTAAAAAAGATTGAGCAAATGGAAGAGGGTAGATGGCCTAAGGTTGTCTTTAATGATAGATTATGCAGGAGCAAAAAAACTTGTATGCAACAAAATAACAAATGGTTTAGTAAATGGGTTATTTGCTTGAACGTGTGTCCCATAAACAACAAAGTGATAAAAGCTTTTGTTATGGAAAAGTTCCATAAACGTACTTGGGATAAGGAGCTAGGAAGAAAGAAAAATTACTATATTGAAGTGTTTAATCCCACTCATAATCATCAACCAAAAGCATACATAGAGGCCAATAGCTCTTGGAGAGCCAAAATTGTTATTGCTCAGTTAAGGACTAATTCTCATCAACTCTGTTGTGAAATAGGGCGTTGGAAAAGGCCAAAGGAAGTGTGGGAGGAAGGGTATGCATTTTTTGTTCTTCCGGGAAAGTGGAAACGGAAAAACATTCCATTTGAGAATGTGAGGCCTTCAAAGACAACAGGGAAAGTTATGCAGATATGGTGGCAGTTAGCTCTTGGGATAGTCTATTTAGTGAGGGGTTTGTTGAGAAGCTGGGAGAATTTATTTTGGAGCTTTACAGAAAAAGGGTCGAATACATCAAGCAGATGAAGAAGCAGTCTGTCCCATAGGCTATCTTTAGCCTCGCGGATGTTAAAATAATTTCTTTTTTCTTTATTTCATTATTCACATGGCACTCATCAATTGAAGGGTGGACCAAGGACATGTCACTTCCCTTTGGGGGTAGAGAACACCTAATAGGGTCGTCTATTAGCCACCCCTACCTAGGGAGGTAATACCATGACGTGACCAAGGCCCCAAATTTTGGAAGAGAAGCCACATATGAAGTGTTATTGTGCCCATTTCTTTCAAGCTTGGTTCACTTAGATGCAATAATGATTAATGTACTTGATGGTGAAAGTTGTGGCATTGGATATCATGTGTAATTGGCAGGTGGTTCCATCTATAGTTTTGGGGAACTTAACTGGGGTCCAGGTCTTCTAGAGGAACCTATTGACACCCTCAGGTGATGCATTGAGAGACATGGGACTATGGGCAGTCATAGAGCATCATTCATAGCCATGGGTGCTTATAGCACCCACAACGTTCTTGCATTTGCTTCATTATTCATGGGATGATGCAGTTGTACTAGTTTTCCCCAACCAACTTAGTTGTAATTACATGGTGTGGCAATTGATCCAAGGCCTAGAGGACGTTTGTCTTACACCGTGAGACATGGGAGGGCTAGCACCATCTTTAGAGCCCTCAATGTTGGAGCAGAATCAAGATTATTCATCACTTGGAGACTCGTGAGACCCAATTTTGTGCCCCACACCCACATTTGGGGGCTATAGGATGATTTGCATAGAAATCTAGGGGCCAACCCCTAGACCTTGATTTTGGGAGCCTTCTACACTCGTCATGGCACCGAAGGAGCTCAGTGTGTGCCCTAAAAGGTCTTACGACAACATGACATCAAGATTGCGACCTTCCTTTCAAAGATTTATCTTGTTTTAACTTTTTACATTAGCTACAATGTTGGCTTGTGACCTTGATTAATGATTGTCCATTATTTTATTATTTGAGGGGCTTGTAGGCTAAAATTAGAGTTAGTAGCACACGTATATATTAGAGATCATTTCATTTGATCTCTCATCATCACACTTGGAATTTTAGCCTTATAGAGGAACTCCCACTTCTCTCTTATGGATGAATTGGAATCTTTGGATGCATTTTGATATTTTGAGTTAATCTTGGATATTCTTTGGAGTTACTCTTTGGCACAATGGAAGGAATTCTTGCTTGTTGTCTTGTAAGTGCCCTAATTTGTTGAAGATTTATTTTTCTATGTCTAATGTATAGAATTATTGATTCTAGGTCATGCAAAATTGTGCCCTAATTTGTTGAAAATTAATTAATGTCGCTATCTAGATGAAAAGGGTATGCATTACTCATGTATAACATGTATTGAATAGTCCTAGCGGTGAACTCAATGAAACTCTTCCATAAAAGCCCATTTGTTCATTTAGTGGGTAAATGCTTGAAATTTGCTTGCAAGGGCATCAAATTTCGACCCCCTACAAACAAGTTCAACTATCCTAAATCATCCTTGACTCCATTCTCCCAAGGGGAAAGGCACTGGTCAAGTTGTTTGGTGATCATCTCTTACTTTAATCCATTTTTCTTCCTTCTAAATTTCAGTCCTTTGAAGGCTAGGGTAGAGAACTAGGCCTAGGGTGAAATTCTATGGAGAAGGTATCTTGGTGGTTGGAAAGCCTAAACATCAAGAGGATGGGGCTTCCCACAAAACCTACATTTTGGTGGGCATCCACTCCAATTTCATCTATAAATTCTCTTGCCCTAGGTGTTTGCCCAAAGAGGGAAACCCTAATCTTGCTTCCTTCAATTTAAGGACTTTATTGAAGGGTTCACGAGCCTAGGTCTTGTTCCCTTATTTCTAGGTCTCGTCGTAAAGTAGATTGCTTATTTGTGAAGCCTTGAACCTAAATTGTGTCTTTCTTGGACTTCCTAGTGAGATCATTACACACATTAACCCTAAAATATCTATTATAAGTGATCCCTCTCTTACCGGGACTCCTCCCATCGATGAAAGTCCATAAAGAGCAGGGGGTTTTGGTTGTGGTGATAGTGGGTCACTATCCCATTGTTGCTTCTTGGTCTAGTTTATACCTTGTAAGGTTTCCCTCTCAAGGATTGCTAGATTTTGTGGCAAAAAGTGCCATTGGGGTCAATTAGGGATGTCCGCTATCCCCCACTCTATTTGGGATCTACATCAATGAGTTAGAGTCCTTATAAGAGAACATTCAGGATTTCCCTCTAAGAATATTTAGGATTGCACCCTATCCCCCACTTCATATGGGATCTACATTAATGGGTTGGAGTCCTTATGGGAGAAAATTTAGGATAGTGATTGGTTCCTTATCCTCCACAAGGTCTTGATATCTATCCTACTTCTCCTTGATTACATGATTCTCTTTGCCTCATCTCTAGAGGGGATACAAATATGGTTGGATGCCTAATTCCTCTTTTGTGACCTTAATCAATTTACATTCAACTTGGGTAAAATCAAGGTCATGACCTTCGACGGGTTGAAGAAGCTCCTCTTGGATCGTCTAAGATCACCAACACTATACCACCTTAAGGGTACAAAGTTCCTCATTTCATTTTGTGACATTCCCTTTGGCCTCGATTCAACAATGGCCATGGATTCTTTTCCCTTATCAAGAGAGTATTCTAGAACCATTTTAAAGACATCTTGTCCAAGTTGTCTCTCATGGACACCCTTATCTGACCCATAGTTTTTAATGGTTTAGAGGTGTGGGGGCCTTGTTTACTAGATTCTAATTGGGCCTCAATAGAGAGAGTTCAACTCCTCCTCCTTTGCTGCATCATTAGATGCAAATAGATAATACCTCAACTCATACTTGTGGAGTTTGGTGCTTGCCCTTTTCGGCTTGAGACTATGTTAAGCCTTGTCTTACTTCTGCTTCGCATTTGGAGCTTCGTTGACTTGACAAAGGGACAAGATCAATATCCCTATGTGTCCTATTGTTTATTGGAGTCCATTGCCTTAGCAAACCCTTGAAGTTGACATTGCAATCATTGCAGTTATGTAGGGGTATTGGGCCTTTTGGAGTATGTTATTATTACGATAGACTGACTTCTTTTGTTTATATATTCCTTGGACATGCTTGGTCACCTCTTACATACCATGTAGGAGATGAATATGATCAATTAAGATGATATCTATAGGTAGTCTGGTAGGTCACTTGGATCAACTCTCAGGTGGATTATGTCCAAAGATGGCCTTTTATGTTGAGCACTTAACTGATCTAAAAGACAAGCTCATTGTTTGGCCTTATTACACACTTCACCATTGGGTGCATGCTCTTCGTATTCCCTTAGGCCAATACAAAGTGGGTTCTCATAGACTTAGGGTGGAGATGAATCACTAGATTCACTGATCAAAAAGGATCTACCATATGTGCCACCTTTAGAAGTCTGAGATTGAGGAGCACTTGATTTTCCGTTATCTTGTCCACTGTGTGATCCGATGGCAGTTCCATTATCTATTCCAAGAGGTTCTTGTTAGGGAGCTCCAAACTCTGGCTAGTTTGTTTGGGGACCTTAACCGGAGATGTTTAGCCTTATACGTGTAGGAGGCTCTCTACCTTTGCTTCCTCCTCGACCAACTACATTACATCTTGGAATAGCCTCCACTTGGTGGGTCACTTCCTTTTTTAGAGTGCTCCCATGTTATAGGGGCACTAGAAGGTAGATAGATGGTGATCTTGTTTTCGATAGATTAGTGAAGACCGACGTTATTGGAGCTGGTGGAACTAGCCAGTCTGATCGATTTGGAGGCAAAACCGGTCCAACTGGTTGACTTGAACAAGAAAAGGTAGATTCAATATTGAACTGACATTTTTTCACCAAACTGGCTAGTTCTATACAATATTGTATGATGCAACTAAGGACACAAAACTCAAATCTAAGAAAACTGATAATTTATGGGTGGGGCAGCGTAATACTTAACCCTAGGGCCCTACTAATGCTATGTAATTAGTGGTAATGCTAAATCCTTAAAGTAAAAGTGACAACAATTGTACTTGAATTTTTAACATTACCATTAATTGCTTCAGGATGTTTGAGAGTGGTTCCAATCTCATTGGATTTCAAATGGAGGAAGTAGAAATTTAGATCACATTCAAAATTTAGTAGACATAATAGTTTTTAGGATTTCAAGATTGGACAGACTGCAATGTCTCCATTGGATTCTATCATGTTTGAGTGTATGGAAATAACATTTAGTCAAGAGCACCATGTCCTCTATGTACATGAATGTTGGTGGCATTGATTGCTAAACTCTGTAACGAATAAAATAATATAAATATAATGTAAATGATAATAATCATAAATAATAATTAGTTAAGCTAGTAATTAGGTTGAAGAGGCATGTCTGATAGGACATGACTCTTCATGAAGAGACACTTGCCTATTATATAAGCGAGCCTCTCGTTCTCATTGTATATCAATCATTCTTATTCTTATTCACACATTTAATATATAATATTTGTATCCTCATGGATATCTTGATATTCCAAGTCTTTTGGAGTAACTAATTTATAGAAGGAACTTTGTTCGCTTCATTTGGTATCAAAGCAGTCGATCCTTTGGCCGCTTCATTGCTGCACAGAGCTCGTTCTCCAGTCACCGGCCCTTGGCCATCAATCATCATCAACCTTCTTGTTGTCATAATTGAAGCGTTTCGCCACACATTGGGAGATTCTCCATTTTTTAGCTCTTTGGCCATTTGCTTAATTAAAAAAAAACTATTTAAAAATAAAAAAAAAATAATAAAAAAGAAAGAAGAAGGGTATATAAAAAAAGAGAGGAAAGGAAATAATATATTCTGAACAAAAAAAAGAAAGAAGTGAATATATATATATATATATATAATATATAATATATATATATAAAAGGTTCTACATTATTGATAAAAAATGCATAATAAAGATAAGCGGGAATCTTTCCAAGTAATTTAAAACTTTTTACGTGGAGAAGCCCGTGGTTTTAGAAACCAATGGTAATTGCCTGTGGTATTTTAAAAGTAAAAGAAAAACAAAAGGGATACGAAATCTCATTATGTGAAAGGTAAGTTTTACTCTTTACTTGGAGAACATTAATTATATATATTGTCACCTGCTGCCTTATAAAGTTGTATGCAACAAAAGATATTTTGATAACATTGGAGAAAAAAGGTGTGATCCAAATATTTTAATCGTTCAAATCTAAAGATTGTGATCGTACCAAGAGTCACGTCTCATCCAAATTTTCTGAGAAAAAAATATTATTATAATTATAAAACAAGGATACTGTATAAGTTTTATATAGTTACATATAAAAGGAAAAGTGGGTCTCAAAAAAGTATATATAATTTTATATAATTATAATTATAAATATATATAAATTAAAATTATATAATTAAAATTATATATATTATATAATTTATAATTATAATATTAAAAAATGATTATTATATAAATTTATTTTATTAAAAGAGTGAAAAAAAAAAAAGAGAAGAAAATTTAATAACAAAAAAAAAAGAAGAGAAGTAAATAAATAAGAAAGTGATATAAAAAATAATAATAATAATAATAAGTATTTAATATTTAAAAAGCAAAAATGGAGACTAGTAATGAAAGGTTTCCTGAAATCTTTGGTAAATGTGTTGATACATTATTTAAAATCAAAGGTCACTCGCAGGAAGAGATATCATAATCTCTATCAGTCTTGTTGAAAAAAGTAATTATGTTAGTCATAAATGTGCTAACCAATTGATGATTCTTGAATCAAATATAGTTGAAACGAATATTTTTGGCACATGTAACAAACAATACGACATAAGCAATCTACACCTAAATATTGGAGATTATACTTTTACGTCACAATTCACCGTGAAAACCTTATGTTTTAACGATAGTGACATTGTTTTGGGATCACCCTGGATGGAAACTCTAGGTTCCTTTATTCTAAATACTAAGAAAAAGTTTTTAACATTTTCTTACAAGAAGAAGAAAATAACACTCCAAGATGTTACACTAAAACCTAATTCAGTAACGCCAGAAGAATCAAGAAATATCAGATATTTCAAAAGTAATGTCTCAAGAAGGAAAAAAAGTATTACAAAATATGCAAAGTGAAATTGACAAAATCATTGTTGTCAAAAATGAAGAAATTTTTCGATTTAAAAACCATAATGAAAAATTATTGATGCAAATTAAGAAACTTAAGAAGGATAAGAATTCATTAGAAAACAAGGTACAACAATTTATCAAGAAAGAAGCATCAAAGTGTTAGGAATTCAAGTTGATGACAAAACAACAAATACCGATGCAGTGAATATGACAACTTCAAGAAGACAAGTAAGTGGAAGAAACAACACACGTAGATGTTGCAGTTCAGACAATGAACATCCCAAGTGAATGTTCCATAACCAACTCAACAACGTCTTTGCCAGAAGAAAACCTAAAAATTGCCACATGCCCAATAAGGGAAAGTAAAAAAGTTCCCATATCAGCATCCGAATCATGAGAATAGACGAATCAACCATGTTACATATCTGAACCATTCAGAACCGAAACAACAAACTGATGTTCCAGATAATAGTGATGTAATCTCAATCCCGTCTTATGCTAACAAGTTGTTACAAAGTTCCAGTGATCAGAATACTATATGGAAAATTAATCTGGGATGGTCTGATCCCTTCTCAGTGCGACAATTTTGTTTGTCACTAAGAAGATCATATCAATTTGTATCGACGAGGATGACTATTCCGAGAGAGAGACGTTTGAAGCCGGAAAAGAGATCAAGCCTTTTTCATCGACAAGCTTTGAGGACAAAGCTTTTTGAGGAAGGAGGCAATGTAACGAATAAAATATATAAAATAATATAAATATAATGTAAATGATAATAATCATAAATAATTATTAATAATTAGTTAAGCTAGTAATTAGGTTGAAGAGGCATGTCTGATAAGACATGACTCTTCATGAAGAGACACTTGCCTGATATATAAGCAAGCCTGTCGTTCTCATTGTATATCAATCATTCTTATTCTTATTCACACATTTAATATATAATATTTGTATCCTCATGGATATCTTGATATTCCAAGTTTTTTGGAGTGATTAATTTACAGAAGGAACTTTGTTCGCTTCAAACTCCTTCGCTATGACCTACTAAAATGTACCCTTTGCTCAAGCGAAATCACTGTTCTGACATGTTAAGCTTATTCTATCTTATTATAATGCTTAGAGGGTTATATTGATAATGAGGATCCCAATATAGGCAATGATTTTGATGATATTTAGTTGTTTGTTGTAGCATGATTTTTCTTTTACTCGAGAGGCTATTTAGAGTCTCTTTGTTGATGTATTTTTGGTTCAGAGATGGTTTGTAGTTGGTGCTATATTGGTTATATGCACCCTTGCTATATATATATATATATATATACATATATAAGATAAACTTTGAATATCTGTGTATGATAGTTTGGATTCATATGGATACATATGAATATATATGTTTTTCTCCTTGGAAATTTGAATATTTTATGTATTTTTTGTCAATCGGTTTTTGGGTCTGGTTTTTTTCCAGTACTGCTCTGTTTCACATTTTTGGGATTGACCAGTTCAATATCCACTCCCGTTTTGATAGCATTGTTGTAAATATAGAGGACCACCTCCACTTCTGCAAGAGCCACGTAGACCCAGTCACCCAAGTAGCATGGCTAATCTTGGTCTCATAATAGCAGTCAAATGCTATCTTCTAGGTCACAACGATAAGCCCCTTTTTCCAGACAACAACACATTACTCAGTCGTGCTCTTCTTCCAATTCTTCCTCTAGGAGTTCTATTTTGAGATTCCTCCATCCAACCTTGGATGTTATGGGAGATGGTTCTGGTGGACCATGATAGGCTTACTACCTTTTTTATCATAGTTTCTAGATCGATTATCTCTCTCCTAGATTGGCTTTCTACCTTCAGAGTTAGCCTTTTGGGATTTAGATTAGATTCACTCTTTACTTTCTGCATCTTGCTTTTTATAGGAGCTATTTTAGTGCTTTCACTTTGTAATGACATCATGATACCCAACAGTTTCATTGACCTACTTTATGTGGTTATTCATTGGACATTAATAAAATTATCTTATCTTTGCTTGACTATGGATATTCTTTTTTCAACTCCTGCCATCTGATCTAGTTGGGCACTAGGTTGTGTGGGGAGCAAAAAAGACTCTGTATATTTCCATCTCTAGTGCTGAAATTTGTAGGAATGGGAGGAGGAGGCGGCGTTTGGTTTTGACTTTGAGGCATGTATGGAACATGAAAACTCAGGCCTGACATTGAGTATTCAGCACAAGGATGTGATTTTCATACATAGGGTGATTTTTGGGACACAGATTTGTGCAATTGGCTGCCATGGAGAGGAGTTGATTGCACCTAAATATTATAGCTGACAAACAAGCTTTTGTGGCACTATCATTCCCAATATCAACTCAATCTGGATGCACGATGTCCAATATGGAATATTTGGAAATGGTCATATGGCTCATCTTTTCAAGATTTTATTCCTCGTCATTTATTGAAACAGATACTAACCTCTCTTTGAATATTTACAATGTTTTAAAGGTTTCAGTTTTGCAATTTAAGTTTGATGTAAGATAATTGGAGGCGAGTATTGATCATATTGTTCAAGAACCAATTTTAGGAAGGATTTTATTCAAAATCTTACATGTATATCATAGATGCGTTTACTTTTTGAAGAAGACAATAATGCATGTGATCTAACTTTTTAACGAAGGCTCTGGAATGATTTTACAACAAAAAAGAGATGTCATGGCAGCATTCTCATGTAATATAAAGAAACCACTCAAATAAGCATGATATTTATATGCTGCATTGGCATTACATACTATATAACTATGTTTTCTAGTGACGATAAGTCTTCTCTCTATCAAAGAAGTGTGCAGATGGAGGATATTTGATGGCGTAAACCTTATAACGTTGTAATAAAATCTGTTTTTCCGTAGCATGATTGCATTCACAGTGCCATTCTATATGTTGCCTTGCTTTTTCACATTGGCAGCCTACTTTCCTTGGCTATAGCTAGATCATTCCTAGCAGTTGGCATGACTGTTTCTGCTTGTCTTTATTTCTTGCAGGTTGGACCTCAAGATATTCATGTTGTTCACAAAGATGAATATGAAGATGATTCAACCCAGAGTGGCTCTGATGAGGAAGAAACTGAGGATGATAGGTACGATGCTGCTAGTTGGGAGATTGCTGATTCTGATAGAATACGTATACCTGATCAGGAGCAACTGGTAAGAGTCAAGACAGAGGTCTTTCAGGAATTCCTTTGGTTGAATTTGTTGGGGTTATGATACCTTAAAGTCTAGGATATAGTGTCTTTACTTGTAAGTGATGGATCGGTGGAATGAAACAGGTCGAGGAATATTCTTTGTGCCAGATTGATGCATACAGTGATCATAATAGTGCACATGGGAAAAGTGCTATTCATGCACAGGAAAGATTGAACCAAGGTGATAGTGGAACTCTTTCAATTTCTCAAGCTGCTTTTAAATTTGTTGCACAGCTTGCCAGGGGTTTGCTTGGGTTTGGAGAGTCCAAAATGCTGCCAGATGCATCAAATTTGAGTAATCATGGAGAGCATGCCCAGAAACGTATTCTTGATAGGACTGATCTGGACATTTTCAAGGAAAAAGAATTCATGAGAGGTTCACAGTATCATCTGCTGGAATCAATGGATGCACTGTACCCTATAGATGACTCAGCTATGCAAGAAGGGAAAGAGGAAGCAGAGTTATGTACTCCAAAAGATAAATCAAAATACAGTGTTTGTAGGGTTGACGATCAAGTACAGTGTTTCAAAAAATGTGTAGATGATTCAGGGGAATGTACATTTAATACTGTTAAGAAACAGAAAAAGGAGGATCCTTTGTCTGATTTGGCTGCTTCTGACAACGATGAATCTGGATACTTAAAACATATTGATATTGTGAAGGATCCCATGGACCATTTCTTCTTGAACAAAACCAGCCAGGTACTTTTTTGTATGGCATTGTGGCTCTATCACTGCAAGTGGATTTCATAAGATTTTATATGAATGTGTATCTGCTTGATAGGTGTCAAAAAAGCTCAAAATTTCTTGAAGAAGATTATGAAAATTTGTGTCCTCATGTACAGTCTACCGGTCAGCGTCAATGGACAAAGAAAGTTCAACAAGAGTGGCTTATCTTAGAAAAGAATTTGCCGGGTAAGCACTGCAGGCATTTCGCTTCTTTACTCAAAATTATTTGTGATCCTTCTTGTCTGTAATTTCAGTTCTCTGCTAATATTGTATACCAGCCTCTCAAGTGAAATTTGATCTCATGTTTTGTAGGCAATGCTAGTTTGCCATTAGAGTGATTTGTTGGTCACAGAAAAACTCATTAGATTTCTGACAGGTTATTTATTTTATATTAATAGGGAGACTTTCACCAAATCCTCCAGAAATATGCTGCTGTCTAGTGTTAGTTATAAAAATCAAATCAATTCATCCGTTATTTGTTCGTAATGTTATACGTAAATCTTATGAGCTCTGCTTTAACTGGACAGACGCGATTTATGTTAGAGTCTATGAGGATCGGATAGATTTACTTAGGGCTGTAATTATTGGAGCAGCTGGCACACCATATCAAGATGGCCTTTTCTTCTTTGATATTCACCTTCCATCAGAGTATCCTCGAACTCCACCAGTAAGCTTATTTTTATAGAAAATTCATGTAAAGGTGATTTTTATCTTTCTGCTTGTTAAATCTCATGTGATGTTTTATTTATTTTATTTGGGTCGATTATTCAATCTTCGCAGTCAGTACACTATCATTCTGGTGGTCTTCGATTAAATCCCAATCTGTATGAAAATGGGAAGATCTGCCTTAGTCTTTTAAACACATGGACAGGCAGAGGGAATGAAATTTGGGACCCGTTGAATTCAAGCATCCTTCAAGTTCTTGTTTCACTTCAAGGTCTTGTATTAAATTCGAAGCCTTACTTCAACGAGGCTGGATATGAGAAACAGATTGGTAGAGCTGAAGGGGAGAAGAACTCTCTGGCATATAATGAAAATTCTTTCTTGTTATCCTGTAAATCAATGTTATATCTGCTACGTAAACCTCCAAAGGTATGATTCATTGAGATCTCTCATGCAAATCTGACAGTTAAACTTCAAAAGTTATTCTTTAGGCAGGTATAATCTATTTCTGTTTCCATCTGATTGTTTATAGCTTTTAACTGTAGAACCCTTATATTGTTCCTTACATTTTTTGCAGCATTTTGAATCATTTGTGAGAGAGCACTTCCGCCAACGGGGCCATTATATTCTTGCTGCCTGCAATGCATATATGATGGGTGCTCAAGTCTGTTGTCTTTCAGGAGAAACAATTATGGGAGTGCATGACAGGGCAGACACTCAAAGCACCAGCTCGATTGGTTTCAAGATTATGTTGGCTAAGCTTATTCCAAAGCTTGTTTCAGCATTTAAGGAAGTTGGAGCAGATTGTGAGGAATTTCTAAATGTGTCAGAGCACTTTGGACATGTTCAGAAGGCTACTATTTGAAGTAGGGCTCCTATTTGAAAATAATATGTTGAATGTTTTGGATTGTTTGGTGTATTCCTTGTTTGGTCCTTTTCAATACCAAAGACTGTAGAAGCTGTTTGCGCTTTATTAAGATATTCTATGGAAGCTTGCTAGAAATTGTAATCATCTTTGTTTTCTCAAACCTCTTGTATTTTTGTATATTAATAAAGTTGTTTGTTGTATATTTATCAAGTACTTTGTAGATATCCTGGTGTGTCGTGTCATGTAAATTACTAAATTGTATAGAATTATGGCCAAGTATTGTCTGGTCCCCCTGTTTGCTTTAGACTAGTCAACTGTCAGAATAGCTTCATCAACTGCACACAGGAATTCTCCTATAGTGGTAGCTAATAAATGCTATTGACTGTAGGCCATTAAAGCTTGCAAAATAGTGACTTATTTTGTTGGAAATTATATACAGAAAAAATTGTCTTTCTTGATCACTCATATGGCATGATGCAAGTCAACTCCAAATGCATGCAGAATGAAGATGATGGCTAGCAAATTAATGGTTGTATTTCAAGTGATTGTTCCCTTAATGCTGGAGGCACGCCATTCTGTGATGATAGGAATAATGCAATTTGAAAATATGCTAATAGAAATTATGCAACTTTTGAACTGCAACCACCATACTTAAATGGGGTAGGGGGTTTATATATCAGGATTGCGGGTGCTAATAAGTGTAACAATAGAAGTGAGTGCATACAGGTGAGGATACACATATTTACTTTGATTAATAATGCGGGTGAGATGTAGTCCAAGCATGGTTAGGATAGTTGTCTATGCAATGAATGTTAGATAGATCTCTACATTTTAAGGCTTGGATATGTGATATTATAGAGGGGGATCACTTAAGATGGTATTATGGGATATTGGCTTATACAGAAGGTGTTGTGAATTTGGGCTGTATGAATGCTGTTCTCAAGACAGGCAATATAAAAAGAGTGTTAGCTGCTAATGATGGTGAAAATAGTTATATGGCCGAGTTCTTAATTATATGTGGTTAGAAATGCATTAATGTATTGGAATTGATGTTTGATTATGGTAAATAGGTGCAAGACAATAACTTAAAGTTGTTTATGCCTTAGAGGAGTTCGGCTTTGGAATATATAGGGTTGGATTCAAAGATTGTTTTTACTTTTTAGAAGCTTTCCTAAATTCTATGGATTCCAGTGGTGCTATTAGCTTTTAATAGTTGGTTGGCGATGTGAAATTTAGCTTTCTGGCTTATGTTGATATGAGCTGTTACTCAAAGAAATGATGTTCATTGAATTAATCGGTCTTTTGTTTTAGGGTTAGGGTTATTAATATTTTACCTAATTAAATGGTTCCCTTCAATTGAGGGAAAAACATGTCTCGTTGAATATTAAAATCCCTTTCTACTTCATGTTATTCTTCATATGTGATTTTGTGATTATTCTCCTATCCATGCTTGAGCAGGTTAACAAAGGCCTCTATTGGTGGGCAATATATCTCCTGTTGAGACTATTCTCTCACTGTCAAACCCCCCAAAGCATCTCTGCACACTAGCAACAATGCAATTACAATCGATTGCTATATTGTGATCCAAATATTACAATAAAATTCTTAGGCCATTATTTAAGATTGAAATAGAACCACCATGCCACCTAATGACTACAGAGATATGAATGTGTTAAGAACATTGTATCTGATGGATGCATAAACCAAGAGGATAAACTACTGATAAACAAATGTAAGGCACAAGGTTTTACCACTAAAAAGTTTAAAGGCTATCAATGCATCAAAATTAATAATAACAAGAACCTCAACAAATCAAACATTATACAACTCCAACATTTAATTGATTCCTTGGCGTATTTTATCGTCCTTTAGTACATGCAATTCCAGCATAGTAAGATTAGTTTCTTTTACATTAGAAAACTCCAATATTTAATTGATTCCTTGGAGCATGACTGTCCTGTAGCACATGCAATTCCAGCATAGTAAGACTAGTTTCTTTTGATTTTCTTTCTCAAACTGATGTAATATGGACCCCAAGTTGTGGTTGAATGAGCAAGTCTTTACTAGGGCTGCGGGGGAGCACCCCCCCCAAATCCGATCCCGAAGCGTGCCCCATTCAGGGGCAGATCCAGAGTGACCTTGGGAGTACGCTCCCTTAAAAAAATTTCACTCCTTAGCCTCTTTGGGAGCGAACAAGGGAGCAGTCGGGGAGGGGTTGCCCCATGACCACTCCCATTCACTCTCGGAGTGAACTTTTAAGTTGGGGAGCGATTGCTCCTAACTGCTCCCATGTGCCGAAAAGCGCTCACGTGGCAAAAAAAGGGCATGGATTTTTTTTTAGTGGGAGGGAGGGAAAAGGCCAAAAGAAATAAAAGCCCTCCTCCACTCCTACAATGCATCATTTGCATTTGGAGCTTGAGGTGAGTGAGAAGAAGATTGAGAGGGTTGCTTGAAGATTGCAAGGGAGATTGGAGCTTGGGATTGAAGGCATAATTGGAAAGCCAAAGAGGTAGGGTCTAGAGTCTATTCCCATTGTTTTTACCTTTCCATGTAGCATTTGTGTTTTTTATATGTTCATTGTTAAATGAAAGATGTTCTCCTCTCTTTCACGTTCCCATTCCTCCATTTTATTGCACGCAAGAAACTGTAACCCCACTAAAGTTCAAAACTTTTAACATCATGGCTATATGGCTTGGCATTTTCTTGATGTTGGTTCCCTTTTTTGTTATGATGGTGTTGGGGAGCAGAAGAAGAAAAGTGATGAAGATGATGAAGAAGTGGGTAGTGGTGGATTAAAACCCTGGAGAGGAGTGCCAAGAGGAAGAGGAGGAGGAGGATAATGAGAGTGGAGATGATGAAGGAAAAAATCCAAAGTGTACCAAACCCCCTTGTGGAAATATGTTACTAGGATTTTATGAGGGAAAGGGGGTGGAACCACTAAATTTACATGTCTCCATTACAAAAACACTTACGCAACTCGCGCTAGAAAGCATCTTAGTGGGAAAATGGCATGGGATGAAAATAAACAAATAGGAATCAAAACTTGTGGAAATGTCACAAGTTCAATGAGAAAAATACACAAGGGAAGAGGAGGAAGCCCAATACAAATTGAAAAGATCAACGGGTGACTTTGAACATGACACCACTAGCCCACAATCACATAACAAATAGGAATCAAAACTTGTGGAAGTGTCACAAGTTCAATGAGAAAAATACACAAGGGAAGAGGAGGAAGTCCAATACAAATCGAAAAGATCAACGGGTGACTTTGAACATGACACCACTAGCCCACAATCACATAGACTAAGAACTCCATCAACATCCGCCCATGGTAGTGGATATCGAGGTATAAGCATAAACATCCCTTTAAGGCGTAGAACCATATCAAATTTTCTTGATCAAGGGTGTAGGGATAATGTTGACGCAAAATTTTTATGGTTTCTCTATGCATGTGGGATATTGTTGAATGTTCTTTGCTCTCCTTACTGGCATGAAATGGTTTCTGGCATCAATGATGCCCCTAAAGGGTACAAGAGCCCAGAGTATGACAAAGCTAGAACTGTGTGACTTGATCATGAAAAAACCAAAATAACACATGCTTTGGGTGAATTGACAAATTCTTGGAATGACTATGGGGTATCCATTATATCCAATGGTTGGACAAATGTAAAAGGAGAGCCATTGATAAGTGTTTTTGGTGTGTCTGCTAGTGGTGCAGTCTTCATTTCAACATATGATTACTAAAAAAAGTTTAAGACCACCATCAACATTGCAAAACCATGACTTCAAACAATTGAAAGTATTGGGCCATACAATGTCATTCAAGTCATCATTGATAATGCTTTTAATTGTAAGGCAACAAGAACAATCATTGAGGATAAATAACCCAACATATTTCAGGCTAGGTGTTTGGTTCATACAATGCACCTTTTGATGCATGGTATTAGCAAGAGCAAACAACCTCAATACAGATGGATTGGTGATTTGTTTCTCTTTTTCAAGAGAATGATAAAATTTATTACCAATCATAGCAAAATCCATGGGCTTCTTTGCAGTCACTCAAGGTTGGCGCTGTTGAAGATTGCGAAGACTAGATTTGCTAGCTATTACTTCACATTTAGGTGCCTTTTGAAGGTAACAGAGTCATTGGCTAGGATTGTATCAAGCCAACATTGTCAGGTATTAAAGGATAGGGCTCCAATCACACTTCTCATACAAGGTTTTGAAGAGGTGGAGGAGATGACTCTTGATGGTCTGTTTTGGGCATGTGCGAAGGATGTTTTGCAATACACCATGCCCATTCATAACATGATTTGTTTTGCAGATACAAATGCACTAGTGATTGGGGAGGTGTATGAGCAGATGGATAACATGTTGGGGCAAATAAAAGATATTGTTCAACAAAAAGATCCCTACTTGTATGATATTATTTACAATTTTGTGTGTGTACAATGGGATAAATTCAGTGTTCCACTACATGCCTTGGCATATATCTTTATGCCAAAATACTACTCTCCATCTTGGTTGGGAAAACCTGCACCTAGGGGCGGGGTTAGGACTAACCCCCATACACATCCAGAGGTACAAAATGGGTATATGACGACATTAGACAAATTGGTCCCTGATAGAGAGGTGTGTGCTAGATTGGGTCTTGAATTAGGCATATACTTCACTAGCAATGGAGTGTTTGGTTTTTTTCATGC
Source organism: Pinus taeda (assembly GCA_000404065.3). NCBI lineage: Eukaryota > Viridiplantae > Streptophyta > Pinopsida > Pinales > Pinaceae > Pinus > Pinus taeda. Next base: position 111,163 of record APFE030952215.1, on the reverse strand, counting down.
AATGGAAGATATGGATAGATTAGATGTTGTCACATGGTGGGAAATGTATGGCAGCCAAGGAATTTTGGGAAAATTGGCAAGAAAGGTGTTTTCATAGGTTGTAAATACTTCTTTTGTAGAGAGGTGTTGGAGCACCTATAGCTTCATCCATAATGTGAGAAGAAGCAACCTCAATGAAAACCAAGAAGAAAACCTGTTTTTTGTGCAATACAACTTGAGGTTGTTGACACATTATTGTGACTAGGCTCGTGATGATACACAATATATGACTAGGGACAGCAACCCAAAGGAATATAATTTGGAGGATGGAGCTTTAAATGTAGAAGAATTGGAAATAGAACTTTTGAAAGATGATGATGAAGCAACAACAACATCCATGCCACCCCCATCATCTATTGGAGGATGGAGCTCTACATGTAGAAGAATTGGAAATAGAACTTTTGAAAGATGATGATGAAGCGACAATAACATCCATTCCACCCCCATCATCTAGTAGTAGTGCTCTAGTTCCACACTCTTTGCCTTTGTTGCTGCCACCTCCATCTACATCCTCACGTGGAGGTCATGTGCTTTTTGGTTTTGTTTTTGGTTTTGGTTTTGGTTTTGGACATGGTCGTTCGATTATGTGGGAGGAGACTCTCAGTAGACCACCCCGACCTTCTCAAAAATTAGACATTTCTTGTGGCAAGAGCCAGAGGAAGCAATAGATAATAGATTCACTTGTCTTTTCTAGTTTCTAGTAGTTTTTATAATCGTTGACTCTTTCATATTTATTATGATATTTTTTGTAAACAATTTATAGAAATTTAAGTTTGAAGTTGGCAATTATAACTCATTGGTAATGAGTTATGAATATGATGCTTCATGAAAGTTGAAACATTTCATTTCATGTTAGGTATTCTTTGTTATAGTTTGGTTAATTGGTAATTGTAATGGTTACAAGTACAACTTTAGTGATCAATGATGATAAATGTTATATATTGAATTTTGAAAGCTTTGAAACTCTAAGATTGATGAATCATGAGACTCGATATGTTGTATGTTACTAACTTGTGGACGTGGTTGATGAAGATTATAACTTATATATGATTAACGTTATATGGTTCAATCCATGTTTATATGCTTTTAAAATCAAATTCATCATTCTACATGCTTTTGTTGACATATATGCATGAAAATATATAAAAATATATATTATATGAAAATTTCGCTCCAGATTCGCTCCCAACCTGGGAGCTTTTGAAAATGTCGCTCCCTGCTTCCGCTTCCACTCCTCGCTTTCGCTCTGAAGTCGCCTTGGTCTCTACTATCAAAGGTATCCCCCAACAATGTCTCCAGGTAGCCGTTCGTTTTCATCCATTGTACTCTTGATCAACAACCCATCCAAAAACATTATCTTGGGGTCATTATCAAATTGCTCATGTTAGCTCTTGTTCCTTCTTCTAGCTTACCAAAACCAACCTTCTATTAGGCAAAGATGAAATAATGAAACTGATGACCTAATCTATATCTTTTATCGTACTTACCATGAACAACTTTGATAACAACATTTAAAGTCATTTTTCTAAAGGAAATGCAAATTGCTAATTAAAGGATTGCTAGTTATGGAAAATGATCTTTATTGAACTAAATCAATATCTAACTCAAATAACTCTTTATAAACTGATGTGGTAAAGGGTGACTTCAAGTCAAAGATAGTAAGCCTACTGCTTACTAAAGTTATCTCTGTTTTTAACTTTTCATGCAGTCTAAAATTTTTGTAGCATGAACATTATATAAAATGAAACTAAATATGGGGGATTTTATTACATTGAATTGGTTTTGCCATATATTTTCACAAATTATTAGTCTTCCAACAAAAAATTATATATCATTGAAGACTTTTTGAAGAATCCTCTAACAAATGAATTATTATACAACGCTGCCTTGAGTGTTTTAGCTTGATCATAACCCTCTTAAAGAGGGATTTTACAATAAATTCCATAATCCAAAATCAATTTCATTTCAAACCACTTAAAACAAGACTTGGTTTTAAGTAGCATCTTATTCAATGTTATGCTTATTTCTGCAAGTCATTTTCTTATCCATAATCTATTAGAGGGTTTCAAGCCTATTAATGTCTTTGAGGGTGTTAGAAAATGATGAAAAGGTAGAAGAAACATATTGCCATAGAACATCAATCTTACCAATGCATGTGATGTGATTTGCTCCCTAACCATATACATTGAGTTAGGTTTTGAATTTAACAACCTTGACATCCCATGCCCCCTAGATTTCATTTCCTTAACTTTACAAAGGTAGAGGGGTAAATTTCATAATATTCTTTCTCAACCTCATTAATTTGAAGTGCCCTTAAATCAGGTTAGATAAGTTTATTATACAACGAGCTCTATCAACAACCTCCTCTTGTAAAATCCTTGGGATTATCTGCTTGGCAAAAAGGTTCGATAAATAGATTCTTAACAAGACCCAACATTCTAGATTGATTTTAACAAAAAGGAGAAATTTCAAACTTAATTTCAAATGCTCCACATAAAAGATTAATTAAAGAAGGGCCTATCTACTTTTGTTTCTTTGTAAAACTTGTATTGATAGTGCACCTTGCAAGAATTTTCATAGGATAATACCTTTTAAAGAGTTTGTGATCAGTTTACAAGTGAGATTAAAGCTAGGAATTTTGTTATGTCAAGGGAAATCATATCATTTCTTCATTATTTCATGTCATACCATTTACCCTCACAATCTAAATAATCTCACATAATCCTCTTTTAATATCAAAATGTACATCTATAATAATAAGAAAAGATAAACTATATTTTTGACAAACTTGAAATCTCCTCTTTGGAAAAAAGAATTTTATTAGAGCTAGACTATTTTTTTCAATCAATAGTGTTTTTTTGTTAACCTTAAGAAAAATTCTAAAGAAAAGGCATATCCACAAATATTGTTATATTTGAGGGAAATGTAAGTTCTTGACTTGAAAAGTCATCCAATCTTGGTAAAAATCAACTTGAAAGGGGAATTGTTCAAAAAATTCAACTATGCTCAGTGAATTCTACATTTAATATTCTTGTCATTCAAGCCAAAGGTTAGGTTAGTGGTGAGGGTTCAACCTTTGGAGGAACACCAATGGAAAATTCCACACGAATGTGATGAGATTTTGTTGATACAAATTAGAAGGGGGTAAGAGGGTATCCTTGCCATTTTTTGTTTGTTTGTTTAGAGAAATACTTATATAATATATTTGGGTAAGTTGTCGCCTATGAGGGGCATGTTTATGCTATAAAAATCACCAAGGACTTGCACCTACCCTCATTTTCACCCACTTGGGGAAGAGGGTGGGATGGGGGTGTTGAACTTGAGTCTTTGTGTTAAAACAATCCCAATCACCTCATTGCTCATTGCTAGACCACACTCTTTTGGCTTTCCTCTTCTCGATCTTTGAAGAAAAGGAAGACAAAAATGCTTGTTATTAAGCCTCATCCGTGTAGAAGCATCACAAAATAAAACCATTATTATCAAATTTCTTACTGAATATAAAGCATCGAACATAATATGAAGAAAATTTTGCTCAATTCTATGACCAGTCTGTTCCAAATCATCAAAATCATCAAAACCATGGATTTTTTTGTTCCAAATATTGGCCTAATATATTTCTTCCAAGGACAAAATGAATGTTACAGAAATATATTTCTTATAAGCTCATTTGAATAATATAAACTATTAGAGACAATGTTCCCCTAACATTAGAGCAATGGTTGTAACTAGGATTTTACATTAGAAAAGTTATTTGTCTTTAGCTTTTGATGACTAGCAACATTTAACCTTAATTATGAACTCAATAAGCCTTTTATTTACCTCCAAAATTTGTACCAACATAAAAAACAAAAACTTCAAGATACAAATTTAAATAATATGGAGTAGTGAAGTCCAAATCCTCATCTTAAATAACATACTATATAGTAGAATGATATCCTCTTTGATTAGCTTTTGTAATATCTCTTCCCATAAAAATTTGCTAAGTGCCTTTCTTAATTTTTGTAAATTATGGATGGGGAAAATTTTGGATACAAACTTAGGGAAAGGAGGTGGACATTAATTAAATTAATTTTGTGCGGTAGTGGAGGCCCCAAACATTAGACAAAGGGAAGATTAATCACATAGTGGGATGTGGGGACCACCCCATGATTAAATATGCACCCCATGATGGATAATTTCGAATGACTAAGGAGGGGGATCGAATTGCTTGGTGAAGGGGCCCACGTGAAGGAAGAGAGAAATAATTATAAATAAGCGGAAGGAAACATCATTAAACACTTTTTGATCATTTGATATTTTTCACTTTGTTTCTCAAGCTGTTCAACTGAGTCATAGGTGCTGTTTAGCACCAGAGGTTTCCAAGGGGAAATTCACCCCCTTTTTCGGTGGACCACGAGTGCCACACTAGGGAGGTAAATTTTATGCATTTTTGGAGTTGGAAGGAAGACCACACATGCAACACGAATTTTGAATTAGTTGGGATGCAGTTCAGGGAGTCACACAGAGATTGGAGGAGAGAAGAGCCAGAGTGAGGGGTTGTATTTTTTTTTAAGTAAGAAAGTTTCTATTAATTTAAACGATGGTAATTACATTCGTAGTGGGGTGTTTCGAGCATGAGGCTCTTACACCAATTACAGACTTTCCTTTTAGAATAGTTACAAAAAAATCCCCTTCTTCTGGGCTGAAAGGAGAGATAGAAGTTATGCTTTCCAGTTTTACAAAATTTACCAAAATTGCCCATTAACCCGAGAGGGCGAGAACTGTAAGTGACTGGGGGAACCAAACTGCAGAGTAGCATTACTGCGAAGATTTCCATAGACATGCGGCAAGTGACAAATACATGAAAAAAGCATCATAAACATATTCATTAAGAAATTTCGTCTTAGGGATCATCCTCCAACCTAATGGGCTTCTCTAGAGAGCTGCCAGTTGGGGCATCCGTCGCGGCCTAGTGATTGGTGGATGCACCTACTGTCTCTTTCTTGATGCTCGGAGAGCCACCATCGCTGGCCTGCACAATGGCAATACGACACTTGAGAAAAGCATAGTGGGGCGACTCTCGTAACGAAATGTTGGTGGTGGACTTATTCCACATAGACACTGAATTTATCATTCAACATGTCTAACTTTGCCTCCAATGCTTTAGTATTTTCATAATGTTCTTATAATGTGAGTCCAAGTATGGTCTTGAGCTGCCACGAGAGCTCTATGGTGTGACTGTATAAATTCTCTCTGGCTCGGGTGAGGCCTGGGTTGGGTATCCACTCAAATTGGGCATCTACCACTTCCGTGGTCACCCGCCTTCTTATGTTCCACGGATGGAGCTCCATTATGAATTCGGTCTTGAGTTTCAGGGTTAATAGAGACAACATAATTGAGGGATGTTCTTCTCGCCGATGTCTGCGATTTCGGGTAGACTTTTTGAGCCTCTAGTTGTCTGTAACCTTGGTGACAACCGTGCTTTGCTGAAGCTTCCGACAGGTCTGTGTAGTGAGATTTGAATCTCCTTTCATGATGAGAGGCCATAATACATGGACTTTGGCAATGTCCAGACCGTGTTCCAGAGCATGGAGTTTAGCAGCATTGTTGGTAGCTATGCGTAGGCTACTTGTGTATAACCCTATTATCTCTCCTTTTGAGTTCCTAAAATTACTCACCGAAACCTGCAGCTCTTGGATAACCTTTAGAAGCTAGATCACAATACAATTTGAGGATGTCTTTATCTGGAGGATGCCAATGACAGGGAGCTTCCTGGTTTTCCATCGTCAAAGACATGTTGTTCTGAGGGGGAGGGTGCATCTCAAGGAGTTGCAAGATCCTATGATCAATAGGACGAGGGGGGTCACTGAAGTTTGGCAATTTAGAGATGGCGACAGATTCCCAAATTACCTATTTAATTGAGATGAGGATATTCTCTTCTGGCCTTTTTTCTTCTCTAAGAATTCATGTGTTTCACTCTTTCCATGCTGTCCAACATATGGTACCTGAGATAATGTTCCAGGCATTGTCAACCATTAGGTGTGAGGAAAATGAAATTCTCCAATTTTCTAGAGTGTTAAGGATGGAAGCCCTATCCCTGTCAAAATAGTTGAATTAACCTCAACCCACTCCCAAATTTTGTTGGTGTAATCATAGTTGTTCAGGAGATGGTTTATTATTTCCTCGTTCTCTTCACAGAGAGGGAATCTTGAAGGTCCCTTGATATTGTCCCATGTTAGTATCTTCCTCTGCATGGTTAGCCAAAGAAAAAGGGTGATTTTGGGTCATAATTGTCTACTCCATAGAATTTTCCATTTTTGCTGAGGTTGTAGTTGATCATGGTTTTCCATGTAGCCATAGGCTTCTTTAAGATTGAAATGCCTTGTTGAGTTTTTACCCCATCTGATCTTATCTTCTCCTCTGTCGAATTGGATTTGTCTTTCTTGAATGGTAGCGAAAAAAGTGTTCCAATAAAAGCCTATGGGCAGAGGTTCCCAATCTTTGGCTTCTTGCCATTCTCACCATATTTCCATTCCGTTGTTGGGCTTCCAGCAATGAGCCACCTTTTGCTTGAATTTTTCTTTTCATAGCACTGTGAAGCGAGGTGAACTGGTCCCTATTTAGGTCGAGTAGTCGCTGCCAGGCGTCTTCCCAAAAGAGGGTTGTTTCTCCATTACCAATCTCCTAGAAGCTGTGCTTTTGAATGATAGCCTTATTCTCCCAAGCTTGATTCCAAATCTCCGAACCCTTGATGTCACCTGTAAGCCTGATGAGATCGTCATTTGAGTGAATAGGCACATGTTTTTCCCTCCATATGAGGCCCCAAGGTGTTTCTGAATTGTCTAGCCAACGCCACTAGGTCTTAGTCCCTAGGGATTTTCCACGAATATCTCGATCCCTCAAACCCAAACCTCCAACATTTTTTGGTTTGCAAACATTCTCCTAGGCTACAAGAGCCCATTTTTTCTTAGTTTCTGAGACCCTTCACAAAAAGTTACTTTGGATGCATCTAATGGCATTGGTGATTGAATTGGGGGCAGCAAGAGTAGAAAACATATACAAAGGCATGGATTGCAACACTGATTTGACTAGGACCAATCTTCCCACCAAATAAAGGGAGTAGAATGTCCAATTTGAAAGTATTTTTCTAAGTTTGTTGAGAAGGTCCTCCCAGTTCGATTTTTGAAAGATTTGTTGGTTAGAGGGACACCCAAATATTTGGAGGGGAGATAACATCTTTGAAAGCCCAACGTTCTAGTGATATTTATTTGAATGGAAATGGGAGTATTGAAGAAGAATAATTTAGATTTTTCGAGGTTGATAGAAGTTCCCAAGGCATTCCGAAAAACATTTGAGAATTTCTTTGAAAGTGAGATCTTCCTTGACTATGGGTATGCCCATTAACAAGGTATCATCTACAAATTGTTGAGGGGTTGAGGAGGGGGCATTATTATGAATCTTGAGGCCAATGAGGGAGTTTTTAAGGTTGAAAACCCTTAGGGATTTTCTTAGGCCTTTGGCCATAATGGCGAAGAGGAAGGGAGACAGGCCATGATCCAATTTCTACAATCTTGATTGAATCCAAATTTCTTTAGGACTTCTTGCATGTAATCCAAACTTATTTTATCAAAGGCCTTCGACATGTCAAGCTGCATCATCATTCTAGGTTTCTTTTGAACTTTGAGTGAGTGAATCAGTTCATGAGATAGAATAATGATGTCCATTATTTGTCTACCCTCCACATAGCTCGATTAGTTTGAGGATATAAAGAGGTGAAGGACAGAATTGATCCTGTTGGCCAGGACCTTAGAGATGATTTTGTAGATTACATTACAAAGGGAAATTGGACATAACCAATCCAAAGAATCAACACCTTCTTCTTTAGGAATGAGAGTAAGGAAGGTGACATTAATGGATTATTCTGGAGTCTTCCAGTAGAGCATGAACTTCCTCTTTTAAGAAATGCCAATAGGCTTTATAGAAATCAATGTTGAAATCATCAGGTCTAGGGGCTTTCCCGTTGGGCATAGACATTACAACCTCCTCCACTTCTTACATTGTTACTTCCCTTAGAAGAATTTTTTTATGGTCCTGGTTGAGGACGATAGGGATGTTGTGAGTGATTTCCATGATTTCTCTGGTTTTGTCTACCTTGGGCTCCTCTAGAATATTGCTGAAGTATTGATTTAGTTCGTTCACTATGTCCTCATGGGTATGTACAATGCTTCCTTCTTTAGATTTGAGGCCAAGGATTCTGTTGTGTCTCCTGTGTTGAATCATGGAGTGATGGAAGAAGGAATAATTGCGTTCACCACACTTAAGCCATCTGATTCGAGACTTTTGTTGCCAAAGTTTCTCCTCTTGTGAGGCTCTTTCTTCGCATCCCTTATGGAAGCTTATTTCTTCCTATTTCGTTTGGCTAGTGATGCCATTGCTGATGATTATTTGTTGGAGATTTTCCATACTTTGTTCCAGTTTTTTTTTGTCTTTAAGGATGTTTCCAAAGACCTCTTTATTCCATAAATTGATTTTATTTTTGATGAACTTTAATTTTTGTACCCAGGGAAATCCCAGGTTCGTTCTTTCTGATTTTACTTTTGTACCCAACAATTATATCAATAAAATGGCTCAACGCAACACAATTTATGGAGATTTCTGGTTGTTTAATGTGCTGTAAATTTTTACATGTGTTTTTGTTATGTTTCCTTTGTTCATCATTGTAAATTTTCATTAGGAATATTACAGTGGCATCAGAGCATGATTTTGGCCAGCTGTGGGTCTAAATCACGCTAATGCTCAAATGTTGCTGTGGGCTAGAATTCTAGAGGCTAAAATACTAGTCCCACATTATTCTTTAGATTAAACTTGCGCCCAAAAATGTCTCAACATGAAAAAAATTAAAATTATACTAGGAACCTTGAGAGACTGGTGGGGCAGCTCAAAGAGTGGATGTCAGCAAGAAGAAAAAGTAGTTGCCGACTTGTAGTTGAGAAAATAAGAGGAGCATGATTATTGACCGAAATGCTAGTATCAATAATACAGAGACGAAGATGGGAGGCAAAGGTATTGATGAGGTGAGAGAGAACATACCCATTGAGGAGGGAGTTCATATAGATACATTCCAACCAGTTGAGCATGAGGTTAATGGGACGCAGGAGGAGCACGAGGATACACCTAGTGTGACACATGAGTCACCTCTATTGGAGTTTCCTTTGGTAGCCCCAGTAGACAATTGTGGAGGCAGTTAAGCACACATCCATGGTTGAGGTGTCCATTGATGAGGCACCCAGGTCTACGACAGAGCTTCAAAATGACAACCACCTACCATTAGTTGATGAGCATGTCTTACATGTTGGGTTTTCTATGGAGGAGTAGTTAGAGGTTCATGTCGAGCCCATTATGGAGGAGGATGTGCGACCATCCTTTGGGCTAGCCATTGATGAGGGGTAGCATAGAGACCACACGTTGGGATTTCAACACAATTCGCTTCAAAGGTGCACTGATAGGATCTACAACATTATCAGCCCACCCCTATGCACTGGATTGTGAGGGCAGAGTTGTCTAGACATACCAGAGGGGATGACCAGGTTAACAACAATGTTGGGTCACCTTTGCTTATTGGAGAGAGAGAGAGATGGAGCTACCTAGTCAGATCTCATGTGTTTACCTGGAAAGCGGCATGAGACGATCAGAGTTGCACATGGTGCAACATCTGCATGTTGGGGTTGTTCTATGTGCAAGAGTTTGTGCATTCGATCCATATCTTGGGGCTGGATGGCGAGATATTCTGAGTTGGTACCTTGTGGAGTGGGATATGGATATTGTGGTGGACTTGGGTGTAGCTCAGCAGGAGCTTCTAGGCACTGGGGATACTGGAAGCCCAAACTAGCATTAGGATTTGGGTGGGACTACCTATCATTTCCCAGGTATATCGGTTGATTACGACCTAGATGATATAATTTACCTAACAGTTGAGCATGCACATTCACTAGGGGAGTTTTGGTCAACACCAATAGCCAACCAGATTATGGACAACATCCTTGGTTATCTTGGTATGACAATTGTACACGGGATCACACGGTGATAAACATACTTTGTCAGGAGTTTGTCAGAGGAGGTGGCATTGGAAGGCCACTAGACGGTTCCTTGTATGGAGCTAGGTATTCTTCACCATTGTGTGGGGCATAAAGGATGTAGAGGAGCAAAGCAGTGGTGGCATCGCTACTGACACATAGGGAGATTCACTTCTCAAATCCCTCAGGGGGGATTTGGAGTGAATATCCATTCATCGACGTGTATAGTGATGTGATAATGGAGGTGACGATACCGATCAGGTGTAGGCCGACGCATAGAGACACAACTCTAGCACATCACATCCAGGGATGTGTGGGAGCATCTAGCGTTGAGTAGTGGACTATAGGTGGACATGGAGGTGCATGGTGGTGTACCGTAGAGTGTTGGATTGCATTGTGGAGTAAGAGTGTCTTAATCACATTGAATGCACGTGGGGAGTGAATAGGGCCTTGATACAAATAGGGAATGGGACAATACATGGTGGTATATAGGTAGCCAAAGATATCATGTGGTGTATAGAGACATGTCTTCGACTAGTTTATTAGCAAATCTGAGACAAAGAGAGGGGCATCCATAAGAATATCTTTCAGTACTCTAACAAACTTTTGATCCTACCCTTGGGGACCTACCCACCCATGACTTTCTAGTTGAGATGTTTGTTGGAGGCATGAGCTAACAAATACAGGCTTAGGGACAACGTGTTTTCTTACTGAGGTAACATAGGTTCCACTCCTTGGCTCATACAAGGGGTGTCGATTGTGAGGGAACTATAGGATGCACTTCTGATGGGATAGTCTAAGGTGTCACAGGAGCCTGAGGGATGGTGGATGGTAGACTTCGTCTGTAGGAGGGCACCTAGAATCTAAGTAGTATCTGTTAGTGCTTGTCAGTTATGTTAGTCATAGATGATCAATTGTGGTTTTACATAGCTATTTTTAGGGTTTCAGGTCAAATTTTTAGTTTCAAAGAGTTTTTCAATAAAAATTTGATCACCGGTTAGGAAGGTCAGTATCTACTATTCCTTTCAGTCTCATGGTCATAAGAAACTATCTTGGTCAAATCAAATCATCATTAGTAGAGTCCCATATCCTTTTTTTTCATAATACACCTAATAAGCCTATATTAGGTCATCATTAGGCACCACTAGGTTACTAGGTGTAATTCTAGAAAATTGGTCTTTTTACCATTTAATTTCATATTATAAGGAATAGTAGAGATTAGTTTGGTAACTAAGGTTTAAAGGTTATATTTTTTATTTCATTATCTCAAGTGAAATATCATCATAATATCATGAAAATAAAGTGTCAAGTCCAAGTGTAAACTGTTTGGTGGGTCCATTATTATTGTACAAAGGAAAATCCGTTTTCTCCACCTATAAAAGCTCAGCACTCACTCTCATTCATTCCTCATTTTCCCATTGCACTTTCCAACACTCCATCTCATTCCACCAAGGTGATTCTGTCATGCCAAGAGGGTTCGTTGCATCCAAAACTTGATTTCTGAAACTGTGCTACGCAAATGACCTTGTTTCTGCTACGCATATACCAGGTAGCTACTCCATCATATTTCTAAGAGTGTGAGACCTCTGCAACGGTTTTCTCCATCATGGTGACATTGTTCTACTGTTGAAACAAGTTGGTGATCTATATTAGGGTTCAAACTTCTTTCATTTCCCTCATCTATGCTCATTTGTCTCTTGTTTACTTCCTAGGGTTTTGAAATGCAGTTAACAAGGTTTCCATCCTTCTCTTGTTAAATTTGCTACTAAAACTCATATCCATTGGATTCCACACCATCATTTATCCTAAATACACCCTCCTAAATATCCTCCATCAAACCCACTCTTAAAATTCATAAATTCTACCTAAACCCTAGACAAATTGCACCCTTTTTTATTGTAGGATTGTGTTTACTTGTTTTTAAAACCTTCCACTCACCAAAATTCAGTAATTCCAGTTTCCCTAGCTTCCTAAACTCCCCCACTACTCCCCCAAACTTTCTTATAATTTTCTCACATCCCTCTCCCCCTCATTTCCCCCAAACTCCCTCACAACTCTTGAAAATCCCCTCTTTTCTCATAGTCAAAACCCTAATTGCGATCCTAAGAGCTAAGTGCTGAGATGGAGTCTGAAACCTCATAGAAGAGGAATCATAGAAGAGGACATGTCATTAGACATGAACCTACATTAACCCATGAGGTATTACCTTATACCTTTATTAAGAAATCATTTGAAGATGCAAATTGCCTCACATTTTGTCAGAGGGTTGAAGAATTGAAGTATCATGACCTCCATGTTAAAAATATAAACAAAACTCATATCCTAATGCTCAGACACCTTCCCCTATCCTTAATATACCTTCCTAAACACTTCCGATCACTCCTATCCCTCCAAATCACCATTTTCCCACAAACCCTAGCCTATTGCTACAATTTTTCACTTTTCTAGGCTAGGCCTGTGTTTTGCCCTTTTGGACCCCTTCCCCTCACTCAATCCTTGAAATTCCACTTTCCCATACTTCCTAACATCCCTCCCTACCTCCCAAAATTTTCCTAAGAATTTAGAAGTCACCTATCCCCTTTATTTCCCTTCATTCTTTTAAATTTCCCAAATCCCTTGTTTTTCCTACACTAAACCCTAATTTTCTCTCCCATTGAGCTAGGGTTTTCTATGGAATCAGAGACATATGAGCAGAGGAGGGATAAGGGAGGTCATATCAGTAAGTATGAGGCCATTTCAGCTCATAAACATTATTTCTCCATGATTTTTCAAGAAGTCATTCCAAGGGACATATCATTTGCCACACATAGGGCCAGTTTTTCTTCAAAAGATGGTTCTGAGCAAATGGAGATGAATTTCATAAAAGTGAAAGAGGTTTTTGTTAATAATACATCGAGGAAGAAACAAATCCTTCCGGTTTTACACAGGTATCATATATTGGGAGATAAGAAACTTTCTTGGAGACTTATATCAGAAAATAAAAAATTATCAAGTCAATTACCTGTTTTAGGCATCATCTTGTGGCATGGATTCCGAGAAAATGAAAATTAATTTCTGGAAACTAAGAGTTGTTTCTTCAAAACATCATTATCTACAAAAAAATCTCTCATTTTTCCAAAAGTCTGTATGGTTAGAGAGATATCTCTCCATATTTGACCCCTATGTTTGCAGAAAACCCATAAATTTCATCTCAGAGATCCAAATGATGAAAAATTTATATCCTTGGATAGGTTTTTACCTAAGGATCTCATAAATCCACTTTTGGAAGTAGGTCAGCAAACTGATGAAAATAAATAGTCAAAAAACAGGTGAAAAGCACACTTTCTGCCACCATTCTGGAACATGCGCTGCACTTATAGAGTAACCTTAGGAGAATGGATTTTTGAAGGCCTTCTCGTGCTCTACTTCTAAAAATTTAAGTTGATATGGAAACTAGACAGAAAATTCCAATTGACCGTTCTCTTACTTTTAAAATTTTGACATCCAGAAGACCTCTAAAAACTGCCTTCAAGTCAGTGCTACGCTTATAGAAGAATTGCACTACATTTATACCTGTTGCTAACTTTCTCATTGCAAATTTCGCTAGATTTTGTTTTAATGATGTAATTTGGATATTTTAATGACTTGATGATGTAATTATGGAGTTAATAGACATTATAGGTTGTTTTAGTGTTTAATTATAGCCTCATAAAGGTAGCAAAACTCAATTTGAAGTCTAAAAGAGGAGTTTGTGTTTGACCTTCTTACTTCCTCTGGTTTGTTGAGAGATTCTTGCTCACTGTTCCAACACCTAAGGATTTGACCCCTGAAGGTGGAGAAATTGTTTTTTTGAGTCTATATATATGTTTTCTCATTCAGTGAGAAGGGTTGGACTTTTGTGGAGAAGCTTGTACCTTATGTTTTCTTACAACGAATCAAGGAGTAGTTGCAGCTATATTTCAGGAATAATTGTTCAGTGAGTCTATGGTGTTAGTTTCCTTTCAGATCAGTTTCTAGTTGATGAAATCATCTCTCTTTTCATGCTTTATCTTCTTCTTATGGTTTTCCTTGCAGTCATATAAACATAATTCTTAGATTTAAGCTCAGTTTATATGGAAAATCATGCTTGCGTTTCTTTTCTTCCATGACTAATGAATTCATGCTTATACATGCTCATTATGTTAAACTCTCAGACCTATACTACATTGAAAAACCTTAAGTTCACCATAACACATTGATATCTAACTCCTGTTTATACTTGTCACTGCACATTTGAGGCCTTGACCTAACTACCTGCTCTAAATCCCTAGTCCAACAAACTAAAAACCCTAAATTCTCAAATACTCAAACAAGACTTTTATATCTAGCCTAAAACCTATTTCTTTTTAGTTATTCCTTGATAAATCATTAGAGAGATCCATCTCTTTATCAGTAGGGCTAGCTATTGAACTGAAAATGGTTCGAGGTTACCTTTTTCGATTTCCTCCTCAGCCTAGGAAATTGTAGAGGATAACAATATCCATGTATATCGTTAGGTGTCCAGATAGTGGATTTCACTACATGTTCTAGCAGGAGTAGGGTGGGTTGGATTGCATGGGACAAACTCTTGATACTTGAGGTCCACCCATGGGATACATACAGGGGTTAAAGATGACGACCATATGGGTTCTAACAGGTAGCAGCACTATGCAACGAAATCCCATGATGAGCGAGAATTATGAGCTCCCAGTATGGTTGGGGTATCTAGGGATCCAGTTGGCAGGTGGATCACTCCACTTTGTGATGAGAAGGGTCATGGTAGAGGGTGATATAGTTCACCTTGGGTTTGAGACATGGGAGATCACTGAGATCCCCACTGCATGGTAAGGAAGACTTATCCTGTTATTGCTCAAGGTCAAGATTGCCAGTGGAGGGGTAGATATTAGCATCATGGAGATGCCTGGGTAGGATGAACTTGGCTCTCACAATTTTTTTGCTTGGCCTCAGTAGAGTAGAATATAGTCCACGCATGATGGGGAGTATTTCATAGTTAGAGTAGCATAGCATCAACATGGTGGTAGCAGTCTAACATTAACAGGGGACCTGAGCAACGCAACTCTTCACAACTCAATAACCTTTAGGGATGAGATGGATATTACAGGGGGAGACCATGAAAATCTTCGATTGGGCTTTAGCGAGTCACTGTTTGAGTGGGGGACTTCATTAGCATGGAAGGTGGGCCAACAAGATGATATCAGGAGAATCTCACGTGAGCAAGATGCTATCTTTGTAGGGATTGGGTGGTATATTCGAGAGTATACTCTTGGAGTGCATGGGATAGCCTACGTGGCAGGACATATTCACGAGGGGTTGGGCATAGTGCCACATTATCATGATCCCCTACTCACTGATGGTATGTAGGGGACTTCTGGTACTTGTACTGGGAAGAATAGTGAGTGGAGCGAGGGGAGCTTTATGTTAGACAAGATGGCTTAGGATCCCAGTATTGAGGGATTCTTTCATGTCTGGACAGTGCATAGGTCAAGGATGTTTCAGTGGCACATGTGGGATCCTGGTCCATTTTAATGACATGGAGAGAAACAACTAGAGTGGATACCTGTTCAGGAATTTCTTAAGGAAAAGAAATTTTTGGCGGGGAGGACCGTAATATCCTTTCCCATAAAAATCTGCTAAGTGCCTTTCTCAAATTTTGTAAATTATGGATGGGGAAAATTTTGGATACAAACTTAGGAAAAGCAGGTGGAAATTAATTAAATTAATCTTGTGTGGTAGTGGAGGCCCCAACATTAGACAAAGGCAAGATTAATCACATAGTGGGATATGGGGACCACCCCATGATGAAATACACACCGTGTGATTGAGAAATTCGAATGGTTAAGGGGGGGGGCTCAAATTGCTTGGTAAAGGGGCCCACATGAAGGAAGAGATCATCAATTATAAATAAGTGGAAGGAAACATCATTCAACACTATTTTGATCATTTGATATTTTACAATTTGTTGCTCATGCTGTTCAGCTGAGTCACAAGTGTTGTTTAACACTAGAGGTTTCCAAGGGGAAATCTCACCCTCTTCTTTGGTGGACCAAGAATGCCACCTTAGGGAGGAAAATTCTATTTATTTTTGGAGTTGGAAGGAAGACCAAATAGGCAACACAAATTCTGAATTAACTGGGACACAGTTCATGGATCCACACATATATTGTTGTTGGGGCACTCTTGATAAATTTTCCGGCATATGAGGGAGATTTGCAAGGATAGAAGCATCACATGACAACCATTTGAATTCTTGGAGGAGGGCTTGTGTCATCTTGCTTAGGAACTATGCTGTCTTTCGTAGGGGCCAAGTGTGGGGTGGCTTGTGGAAGGAATTGAGGAGCTAAGGTTGCTTGGAATTGGATTGGGGGATATTATAGGGCATTTTCTAGCATTTTGGTGGAGCAACAAACACAACATCTGCTATAGGCTACATTCTTTGCTTGTGGAGGAGGGCCAAACATTTGGGGTCAATTTTGGAGCATCAAAAATAGGACAAACACTTTCAGGGTTTTTTCCGGGTTTATTAAGGAGAGGCCAAAATTGCTTTGGCTAAATTTTCTAGGCATATTTGAGGGTTCAAACAGGGGTCGCAACTTAGCCAATAATTAGAGGAGCTAGGGGAAATTGGGTTGAAATTCCCAAGTCAATAATTGACAAATTCCTTCGTGGGTTATTCTGGGTATTTGGTGGAGAACCAAGGGTTAATTTCCTGGAATTTTCTAAGCATTGGAGGAGCCAGTACCAATGATTCTACACAGCCATCAGTGCTGTTTTCACTGGGAGAACATAAAGATTGTCGGGGATAGCCACATTGCATGTTAGAGCAGCTAATTTCATCACTTAGATATTGTTAGCTTGCCTTGGGCAAGCCTAGGTGCATGATTTTTAAATTTAGTTCTAAATGCAACAATTATATCAATAAAATGGCTCAACTCAATGCAATTTATGGAGATTTTTGGTTGTTTAACGTGTTGTAAATTTTTGTATGTTTTTTTGCTATGTTTACTTTGTTTTTCATTGGAAATTTCCATTAGGAATATTACAACTTTATAGCCTTTTTTATCTTTTCCAAATAAAGAGGAGTAACTGAAGTGTTTCTTTAGATAACAACAAAGAACTTTCTTGGGATAACAACAAGTCATTTAATTCATGGTTCAACACTGTTCTTATTTTATTCTTGTGAGAATCATAGAGGTTCTTATGAAATACAATATAGGTATACGTAACATACTTATTAATTACTCGCCATCCACAAAAATACTATGATTTGTTCCCTTTCTTGCTTTGCTCCCAATAATAAAAATTTAGAAACTTTTATCACCATCTTCCAAACAATATTTTGACCCTAATTTTCCATCTATATCAATACACGTTCAATACCTTTTGGGTTTATCTTTAAGTTTGAGAGTAGCCACTGTGAACTATTTACATTGAAGTATTTCTCTAAGTACATTTATTGAGTATCTCGAAGCTTTTCCAAAGCAATTGTAATAGTTAATTTATGACTCCATGCTATATATGTTATCTTCCACATTAAGTGAAAATTCATTTTATAGGGATAGATTGACAAATTAAAAGAAAAACTTTCTTTAGAAGAAAATTGGTTGATTGTGAAATGAAGAGGAAGAAAAAACTATCATTAGAAATTAAGAGTATAAGTATTGTTGCAAAGTTAAAATCTATTATCCTTAAACTAAGGTCATTATTATTTTGGCTTGTTTAGTTGGTGAAAGTTTGGTGTTGATTCTCCCCCACCAAGGTTTAAGTCTTACTAATGATGAAATTTTTCTTGTGCTTCGGCCAATGCACATAACAATGGTTGGTCCAAATGCAAGTACAAGGCATCTTTTGCAGAATAGAAAGTCCTCACTCACAACCTCTTAATCAAAATAATATAGTTTGAATGTTCGTTTTACTATCTCTTAGATGGGCTAAGGTGCATTAGCAATGAATCTCGATAAAGCTTTTTCCAAGAGGCATGGGAAGTTGTAGTAGGGTCCTTTTTTAGTCCTAGAATTTAATCAACAAGAGCTATTAGAGGAGGGTTAAAAACCCTTTGAACAAGAGCTAAATATTTGGAATTTTTTTTTAAATACCTCTTGATCGAGAGTTAAAAATTATCTTAGAGGAGAGTTTACCTTGAATTGAAATATTTTCATTGAGATTTCAACCATTGATTAAACTCTTCGCCAAGAATTTGCTCAAGTCAACAAACTCTTGGTTAAGAATTGAATATTTTGAATATTGAGCAAAATTTCATAATATTTTCAATCAATATTCTTATAAACTCCTTATTGCCACCTAAAAATATTTATTGCCCAAAACTGGGTTTTTTCCCATGGGGCCCACTTTGGGGAAATTATCTTTATCAAACAAATGACATATTTGAATGCAGGGAGTGGATTGGACATGTTTATTGGAGTAACATATCATCTTGGAGCTTGTTATCTCTCAAATTATACATGAGGAGGAAAATTCCTAACCTCAAAAGGAGAGCCTAGAGGAACAACATGAAAGCTATCCATTGTCACCTTAGTAGCCTTGCACCACACTTTAAACTAAGGAATCTAAGTTATCTTAGCCTATAAGGGAATGCATAGGTCAATCCAAGTTCAAATTGTGTAGGAATGGGATTTTAAATAACTTAGATTGATTATGACTCTATTAACCAACTATTAACTTGCCTTTAATGCTAGATATAGATTAACTATGCAAATTACTTGGTTATTTACTTCAAATGACAGAAATCCTAAGAGTATTATGATTTAGTCACGTGCTTATGTACTTGAGCGCTAAAGATCTTGGAGGAGTTGTAACAATGATAGATAAACCATATCTATCAAAGGATGTGGACAAAACCAACAAGTGTATAAATGGTTCAATTCAAGGTTTGGAGAATCTTGCAAGTGATTATGAACACTTCGATAAAAATCCATCCATCATTGTGATTATGTTCATGAGAATGCCAACATTATCATATTTGTTCTATAGATTAAACATGAAGCTACAAGAAGTGATTAAGTGTTCCAATGAACAATTGATTAACCAAATCATACAAAAAAATTTGAAATTTTGAGATTATATTAATGATATTGGATTTGAATAAACTCTAAAAGGTATCAAAAATATAAAGTGTGAAAAGAAAGACACTTTAAATTAATTGTCACATTTTATGTGTGAATGTGCTAGAAAATTCATTTTGTTATATCATCAACATTATTTGAGTTATTACTTGAAGCATAATGTTCATAAGTAGAATGATCCAAGAAATATAAAGTGGCTCATGTGTGATTTGAAAGTTTTCAACAAAAGGTAAACCATAAGCAATTTCCACAACCAATTTGTAAATATTCATTTCCAGATTTGCATACAAGTTAATTTGATCAATGAAACTAGAAATGAAGATTCACTATTTACTATGGAACTAAACTTAGATTTAATTGTGCCAAATAAAATGAAAAAAAAAACAATGAACAACTTAGCTAACTATAAAGTAAATTCTAGAATCTATTGTTGTTGTGTGTTTTCTAGCATATGCTTAAATTATATCAATGTCAAGCCACATCACATGAATCATTTGGAATATATAGAGGCTGGATTCAAATATTGTTTCTTTTTATTTTTTATTTGATGAAGCTTCTCTAAATTCTTTGGATTCTAGTGGTGCTATTAGCTTTTAATAGTTGGTTGGTAATGTGGAATTTAACTTTATATCTATGTTGATATGCCAGTGTTACCTAGATAAATGATGCTTGAATTAATTGGCCATTTATTTTACGGTTATTAACCTTTTGTTGTCAAATTTTCATTGATGGCAAAGGGTTTTAAAGGTTTCCTATGCCAACGCAATTTCTTGTGAGCAACCTCAACCTCAGAGATCATGTAAATCTATGAGTGAGTATGATGCTTGTCAGAGATATGACCTTGTAGATGTTGTGATGTAAATGCTTGCAGATGTTGTGATGTAAATGCTTGCAGATGTTGTGATGTAAATGCTGATATATTGGTAGTCTCAAAGGTTGATAGAGTATGTTGATGATGCATTGCTTAATCATAGGTTATTTGTATACTATTGTGTTGTAGAGATGCTTGAAGATGTTTCATGAGTCAAAAGAGTGGGTGGTGTGCTTGAGTGGAATAACTAGCAAAAATCAGAATGAAGCAGGATATATACATCTTGTCAATGACCATACCACATATATATGCAAGCTGTCTTTAAGAACGACGCGTATGCATCTTGTAAAGTGCAAAAATAAATATACATTTGAGTTGGCTTATGTTACTCACTAAAGGATGATGTTATCCATTTAAGAATATTTGGAGGATCAGTTATTTTATTTTGACCTTCAAAATCTGAAGAAATGTGAAATGAATAAGTGGACCACAAAGAGACAACTTTTCAATTTCAAATATTTGCATTGGAATACAAACATACAATGCATTATGTATATAAAAAGATGTATATTTGGATAACAAAATATTTAGCGAGTTAATTGATTTTGTGAGAGACCTAGTTCGTAAATTACATGGCAAGGAGAGAAAGATGAAGACGAGTAGATGTGAAACATAATTGAGGGAGAAGAGAAGGAGATAAACAAATATAAAGGAGCATAAACTAAGTATATAACAAAAACAAAGAGAAGGAGGTATTCAAAATAAAAAATATTTAAGTCAACATATTAAATTTTTCGTGTATAAGGGGATTGGTGTCTCCTTTCATGTAGTAGTATAAAAAAGGATAGGATGGAGCCTATAAGTGGAAGTGGGTGCTTCCATCAAGTTGTAGCTTGCGAGGGAAAAACAAGGTTGAAACCTCTTGCAGGTATAATACTACAAAAAATTGATGTAGGAAATGGGAGTGGATGTTTCCAACAAGTTGTAACTTGTAAATAGAAGAGAGGTTGAATACCCCTATAAGTGGGTGCCTACAAAAGTTGATGTAGAAAGGGAGTAGGTGCTTGAATTTACATCACAACAATAAATTTGTGTTTTTTCCCTTTATGGGTTTCCACTTATATCTGGTGCCTACATGTGTTTATTTTATGCACTGATTCTTATGCTACGATTTAATGTTGGTTATATGTTAAATATGCTATTTATATGATGTGTTTCTACCCATCTAATCGTTCAGATAACCATTAAGAAGAAAAGTGAAATTTTAAATTTATGATAATGCATGCACTACACTAATTCATCCCCATATCTCAATATAGTCAAGTTTCCAACACATTCAACCAAATTAAATGGTTCTCTTCAATGGAGGGAAAATCTTGTCTCATTTTATATTAAAATCCTCTTCTACTTCCTATTATTTTTCATATTTTATTTTGTGATTATTCTCCATTCCATGCTAAAGTAGGGGACAAAGGCCTCTATTGGTGAGCAATATCAGATATTTCTTATAGATACTATTCTCTCACTCTATATCTTTGATTCATAAATTACAGACCCCAAAAAACATCTATGCATACTAGAAACCATGAAATTAGAATCAATTTCTATAGTGTGATCCAAATATTACAATAAAATTCTTAAGTCATTATTTAAGATTGAAATAGAACTGCCATGCCACCTAGTGGCTATAGAGATATGAATGTGTTAAGCACATTGTATCTGATGGATACATAAACCAAGAGGACAAAATATTAACAAAAAAAAGAGTCACAAGGTTTTACCACTAAATTTTTTAAAGGCTATTGGCGAATCAAAGGCAATAATAACAAGAACCTCAAGAGATCAACAAAAAACTCCAGTGTTTAATTGATTCCTTGGTGTACTCAACCGTTTTTCCACACATGTAATCCCAACATATATATATTATATATTATATATATATATATATATATATATATATATATATATATAATAATTATATATAATATATATATATATAGATATATAGATATAGATATTTTACATTAGACAACTCTAACATTTAATTGATTCCTTGGAGTATTTGACTATCCTTCAACACATCCAATTATAGTGTAGTAAGACTAGTTACTTTTGATTTTCTTTCTCAAACTGACATAATATGGATCCCAACTTGTGGTTTCATGAGGAAGTCCTTACCATCAAAGATATCCCCAACAATATCTCGAGCTAGCCATCCATATTCATCCATTGTACCCTTTATCAACAACCCATCTACAAACACTATCTTGGGGTGATTCTCAAATTGTTAGTGTTGCGTCTTGTTCCTTCTTCTAGCCTACCAAAACTACTCTTCTATTAGGTAAGATTAAATAATGAAAGTCAGGACCCAAATTATATATTTTATTTTATTTACCATTAACAACTTCGATAACACCATTTAAAGTCATTATTCTAAAGGAAATGCAAAACAATAAGTGAAGGATTGCTAATTAAGGAAAACGATCTTAATTGAACTAAATCAATATCTAACTGAAATAGCTCTTATAAAATGACATGCTAAAGGATGAATTCCAAGTCAAAGGTAGTAAGCCTACTACTTATTAAACTTATCTTTATTTTTAAATTTTCATGAAGTCTAAAATATTTGTAGCATGTACATTATAGATAGTGAAGCTAAATATGGGAGATGTTATTACATTGAGTTGGTTTGACTATATATTGTCACAAATTATTAGTCTTAAACAAAAAATTGTATATCACTGAAGATTTCTTTTTAAAAATGATCTAACAAATAAAATATTATATGAAGTTTCCTTGAGTGTTTTAGCTTGACCATAGCCTTATTATAGAGGGTTTTTTACAATAAATTCCATAATCCAAAATGAAATTCGTTTAAAACAGCTTAAAATAAGAATTAGTTATAAGTAGCATCTTATTCAATCTTATACTTATTTCTACAAGTAATTTCCCTATCCATAATCTATTAGAGGGTGTTAAGCCTATTGATGTTTTCGAGGGCGTTAAACAATGATGAAAATGTAGAAGAAACATATTGCCATAGAATATCAATCTTTCCAATGCATGTGACTCACTCCCTAAACATACCCATTAGGTTAGGTTTTGGACTTAACAACCTTGAAATCCTTAAAAACAAATATATAAATTCTATGTTCCTCCTCCCTTAGATTTCATTTCCTTGATTTTAAACTGTAGATATGGGTAAATTTCATAATATCTTTTTTCAACCTCATTAATATGAAGTGCCTTTAAATCAGTTTAGATATTTTTATTATACAATGAGCTCCATGTAACACTCCTACCACCCCCTTGAATTAGTCTAGGTTGAATGAGAGGTGTTATTTGTCTCATTATCAAAATGGGGCTACAAAATTCATTCCCACCGAAATTGTGCGGAACTCACTTTGGATAACACCATCATCCAACTTGTCAAGAGCTTCCTAAGGATATAAATTTTACCTCAATCTGACCTTTAGTTGAAAGTTACGCCCATTTTAATTTTGTCCCCTTAACCCTTGCCACATCAACAAGTATTTGCCACATGGTACACTAAGTTTCCACGTGACATTGGCACAACCTTTGTGCCATCGTGCCACACCTTTAGGTATGCTCTATTCCAAACCTCCATGATGTGACATAAACATTTACGTTAAGTTACCAGAGGAAGTCCCCATCCAGTTCCTCCATTAGACAACACCCTTAACCTAAAATCACCACAAATGACTTGTTGCTAGAAAGAAGGTGCAAACAAAAACTTTTTCAACTATGGATGTTAATTTTAGCATTGCACTTTCTGTCAACCATGTCCATGATATGCAAAGAACACCCTAAAGGAAAGCCCAATAGGCGTGGTCTTGGGATGATGTGGCAAGATATGTGGTGCCACATAACATCCACATCATTAATATCCTCATCACCCATCTCCTTTGCATCTCACTGATGTCATGCTGACATTAGGGTGATGTCACCCTTCCATGTGGCATCCTCTCGTAGTGCCATGTATCACCTAAATTCACACCCTTTAACCATTTAATGGGATATTATACTTTCCATGTGTCACACCCTCAACATGCCACATCAACAAATTTTCCATGGCACATGTCTACATCCTTCAAAAATTCCACATGGCATTGACATAGCCTTGCTCGGGCTATGTGGCACCTTCCACCTTAGTCTAGGTCAGGGGGTCCCACAAGGCTATGCCCCTTTTTACAATTTAATATTTCTACATTATAATCAATTATGGGTCCAAATGTAGTTTCCCCATTATATATAATTCTACATCTGCATTCCATGGGACAAACATTTCTTCATCTCCTGGGAAAGACATATCTCTGTTTCCAAGCATCAAGGTTTTCCCATCCCATGAAGAAATATCTTTGTCCCTCAAAATGTACATATGTCCATCTACAAACATCAAGGTTTTCTCAACCCACAAAGACATATCTCCATCCCTTGGAATGTACATGGCTTTGTCTTATAATTTCAAGGTTTTCCCATGCTGCATAGAAATATCTCCATCCCTGAGAATCTAAATATCTCCATATTCAAACGTCAATGTTTCCCCGTTTGTGGTTGTGACAACCCATGCGGGTTATATCCCCTTGTAAACATTGTAAATAATTCCTTGTAATGATTTAACTAAGAAAATTGAAAAGGCTGAGAGAAATGAACATGGATTCCAAAGCTTGGGTAAGGGAGATTACTTAAGGAAGCTAGGATATTTAATTCCAGCATGGAGACTGAGCTATTTCCTTAAATGGGTTGACCACGCAGTTAACTAAGCTAGTAAAACAATGATGAAGCCCATGCTTCTCTTTGGAAAAATATACAAGAAAGAGAACAAAAATCAAATAAAGTATGGTCGTCTTGGCAGATAAAGGTGATGAAGAGGGTGGATCTATGCAATCTAGAAATGGTGGATGCAACCTTTTATGGGGAGGATTTAATGAAGGGATAATTTCCTCTGTGCAAAAAAGAGGAAAGTATATCCATGCATCCAGAAGAGCCACGACCACACATGAAACAAAGCCACCAACCGAAGACTGACATATATGGGAAATAATGCAAGCGTACGATCCCACTACCTACATACGATTACAACGATAGTGGAAGCCATGGGGAAAATAAAAAAAGGGGGATTCCAAGAGGTTCCAAGGGTGACATTCGTTCATTCACAATGGGGAAAGAGTTAGCAAGGGTAATAATTCCTCTTAGAGGGAGGAACATGAAAATGGATAAATTTGGTAGAGAAGGAGAAATCAAAGTAAAAAGAAGACCAGCTGAAGAAGCCCAATATGGTTTGTTGGTGGAGGATTGAGGGTAGTGGCTTACCAAAGCGAAAGAAACCATAATGTATGGCTTGCCTTAGGACTGATAAACCCACTGGGAATCTTTGGGACTAATGAATCCACTGGCTTGACAATAGTTTGTCCAACTGACGAACCTTCCCATATTGAGCTCTCCTCCTCTTGAAATTCAACAGTGGATTGCCTAAGGGTTGAAGAAACCACCATGCATGGCTTTCCTTATGACTAATGATCCCATTGGGAAGATTGTGGACTGATGAGCCTACTAGCCTAATAGTATCTTGTCCAACTTATGAACCTTCCCATATTAAGCTCTCCTACTTGTGAAATTGAGCAGTCGTTTACTTAAGGCAGAGGAATACCACTGGGAAGCTTATGGTCTGAAGAAGCTTCCCATGTTATAATAATATTTCCCTCCTGATTTAGACATGTGATTCTCTATGAAAAAATGGACCCCCATGATAAAAGTTGATTGAGTTAAAGTTATTGAGATTGAGCAGTGGTTTTCTTAAGGCCAAAGAATACCACTGGGAAGTTTGTGGTCTAAAGAACCTCTGATTTTTCAGTAGATTTCCACTAAAGAACCTTCCCATGTTATAATAATATTTCCCTCCTAATTTAGAGGCATGATTATTGCAAAACAAGGGACCCTTGTGATAAAAGCTGTCTGAGTTAATGTTACTGAGATTGAGTAGTGGTTTGCTTAAGGCTGAGGAATACCACTGGGAATCTTGTGGTCTAAAGAAACTATTGATTTATCAATATATTTCCACTAAGGAACCTTCCCATATAATAATGAAATTATTCTCCTAGACTAGAGATATTAGTCCATGTGTTTAAAAAAGACCCATCTGATGAAGTTAACCGAGATTGGGCCCTGTGGCATGAAATCGGGAAAACAGTTGAGAATAATTGAGGGAAGTAAGTCCCTGTGCATTTGGTTATTTGAATGGATGGTGGGTTACCATTGGAGGCCCCATTTCATCTAGAAGCACTGATTTTATAGTGTTAAGTGGTGGGCTCCAGTATTGCAGCAATAATGCTGCAACTCCTGGGGCTCCCTTCTTTACTTTTATCAACCTGGTTGTTCGTAACAAACTTGGAAGCGACGGTGCTATATGCACAAGTACTAGCTCTTGCCGCGGCTGTCACTTGATCAGCTGGCACAAGTCCGCTAGGAGCTTAAGCCAACTTCTATGAGTTCTTAGAAGAAGATTTTAATTGATGGATGAAAGCTAACTCGAAGGAGGCTAATCTACTTGCAGAAAGAAACTAAAAAGCTGAAAGGAAGTGCAAACCCTAGCAAACCCTAGTTTTACCAACTAGCCCTACTGATGCAAGAAAAAGGATGAACGCTACTGAAAAAATATGCCATTGATTATGCGGAAGGTTAAATGCATGTGTCTAAGCTATTGCTGAAGTGAAATCTGAAGAGAAACATCTTTTTGTATTTTTGAGTGAGTTGGCAGAATTATTATGCATTTTCTTTAACTGTTTTTGACTGTGCAAAGGGTGATTGGCGAAAGGAAATGCTTGCAGGAGGTTGGGAAGGTGAGAAGAGGGCCTATGGGGTCCCTAGCATCCTTCTAGAGAGTTTCACAGTGATCAGATCTTGAGAAACCGCTTTCGTGAGCTTCTACAGGAAGTCTGCAGGGGTTCTATAGGATGTACTGTAGCTTCTACAGGATGTTTCTACACGATGTTCCGAAAGGGATTTTTGAAGGGTTGATGGTGGTATAAAGGTGGAGAAGTGGGTATGGAGGTGAGCTAAGGGTGTGAGGAGGTCCAGGACTTGGTGGATGGAGCTGAGGAGTGATCAGGATGGTTGGATTTGTTCAAGGAGGGGTAGAGCAACATTGCACAAAAATATGGAAATTAGGGCAAAGCGAGAGAATGTGGAAAATGTAAGGCAAGAATCCGAGTTAGAGGATGGAGTAGGTGGGATTGATAGAGTAAGGGTAGATAGAGAGGTATTACAGGTGCTCTGCAAGTTATTTCCAAAACTGAACAAACAATGACTCGGAAAACCAAGGACCTAGCTACTTTAACCTAACCTGACCTAAATATCAGCAAAGAAAATGAACAGAAGTTTATTGACAAAAAAATAATGTGAAATAGCTATGCAAACTAAGCAATCATGGATCTGAGCATGTAACCACAATTGGTATCAACTTTTGCAACTAAGAATCTAACACTAGTGATTGCATGATGAAGCAAAAACAATGATTTTGGTGGCGGCAAGGAAACCTTGGTCTCAGCTCATGGTCCCACGGAGGGAGAGGTGAGATCAGGGGTGCTTGATAGCATTTTTATGAAGATCTTCTCTGTTATCAGTCTATCAAATCAACCTGAACATGAAAAACCTATGTAATCATCAACAATGACCTAGGTAACCAAGCAAGATGTTAATCTACTCAACATAAATTATTTTATAAAGACATCAAAAACATATAACAATACACGAAGGAGGCCTTAGCACTTGGGTTGGGCCCAACCCCAAGAGCTACAGGATCCTAAGAAAAATCTCAGAACTGATGCCAAATGAAACTGCTTTCCATCACTCAAAATAACCATGTCACAAAGAAAGTTGTACAACAGAAGCTACAAAATGAGTTGAAAAACTAACAACACTATAGTGCAAAATACAACTACTCAAAAAGTAACCTACGAAGGCTGGAAGCCTTCCTTCTTATACACTATGAAGGTCTCCAACAACCCTCCTTAACTCAAGGGGCTCGGCTACTCAAACTTCCAGTGATCATTGACTTTACACAAAACTGCTCGATTGCCCTTGGGAATCCTTTTCGGTGGCCTGCTGAACTCTAAGCTGAGGGTGGAGAATTCGAGGAAGGGGCCATTTAGTGCAAGAGACACCCTTCCTATGAATCCTCACCCTTGTTCCTTCATGCTTGGCTGTCATCTGGCTCATAAATGCTTGGCCTTGGTCCAAAATTTTTCCAAAAATCTGCAATAACCACGTGTTAGCCTTCTTGGTCAAGTGACTATTCTCATTCGTTCAACTAAAATAAATATACTCAAAAAACATGCATAACTATGAAAAATGGTGGATTGATGAAGAACAGTTAGGCAAAATGAGCCCAATAAGTTACCCAATTTTGGGGCTCATCATCACCCCCTGCTAAATGGGTTGCTCATCCTCTGAGCAACTAATCCAGCTCATCATCCTTGATTTCCTTAACCGCCTCTCTCACATCCCAGGCCTCCGAGGTGATATATTCTTCACGGTCATGAAATCCTGCTTTTCTTTCCACTTCCTCCCACTGCCTGTGTTCCTCCTCTTCTTTGACTCCTTCCACCAGCCCCAAAAGCAAGGGAGGACTGAACTTTAGGCCGATCCACTTGGCCTGCAAATTTTGCATTGACTGTTTATAGAGGGGTACTCTTGCCAAGGCCTCCCTCATCCTTGTTGGGGAGTGGTACTCTCTTATTTTTAGGCTGTGGGACAGTGTGTTCCACCTCCGTGTGCAAGCATGAACGCAGTTATCCCCCAACAGTCTTTCCATGTCCTCAAAATGGGCTATGGATTGAGCTTGTCGTTCAATGTAATCTAGTAGGGCCTGAGAGTCATTGGCCAAGTGCTGGTGGGCATATATTAATGCTGAGGGATCCTCCGACTTTGGTATGATCATTAGTTGTTCCCTTAGTTCCCTGTCCATAATATTTCGGACCTCTGCTGCCCTCTTTTCTTCATGATTTAGCCAAGAGGCCATGGCCATAAGTTGCACATCTCCTACCACAGCGTTGGGGTCCCACGAATTCATGTTGGGAAGGGCCAAGTTGTGGAAGTAGAACTCTGATAATTTGGCCTTGTCCTTTGATGAGCTACTGTCACATAAAGCCATGAATTGATGGTAGTTTTGAAATGGAGTGGTGCTCCTTTGGGCCAAGGTGTTAATCTGGAACTGCAACTATTGATCCTTAAGGTATAAGGCATATGACTTGGCAGGTTTCCTACACTGCATGGCCTCTACTGCCCAGCTGGCCATGCAGGCCATTTGGGCTTCCTTCTCTTGTACTTGTTGCCTCAGAGACTATATCTCTTGTGATGCTTGCAATTCCTTCTCCTTTAGCTGTCTAGTTAGTGCCTCAACCTCAGCTTGTAGCCCGTCCTTTCTTTGCAGTTCATCAGAGGTCTCTCTGTCTACTGGAGGCTTTTCCTGTTGCTGTTTTTCTCCCAAGGTGTGGGGCTTATCTTCCTTATAGTGTCCCTGTAGCTGTAGCTGCTGTTTCAGCAGCTCGTTTTCTTCCTGTAGTTTGACCCACTGACTGCTTTCCACATGCCTTACCATAGCCAATTCATTTCTTGCCTCCTTGAGTTGTTCTTCCAGGGGACCTATATCTACCACACCCTTGGACTTGGAGATCTTCATCCAAGTGTGAGTCCTCACTCTCTCCTCTTCTAGTGCAAAGAAAAGTGGCACCGCGAATTTCAGGGGAATTATCTTTCCAGCCTCTAACAGGGTATAGTAGGAGCCCAAGCTAGGCTGAGGGCTTGGTTCCAAACTTTTCTCAGCCTTTTCTTCTTCCTGTGATGATTTAGCTGCCTTTTCCTCCAATTCCTCGGTCTCCTTTAGCTTAGCCAGCGTTTCCTGTAGATCTGTCTCAGCTTCCTGTAGAGCTGTCTTTGAATCCATCATTTTAATCCTTTCTCTCTAGGTGGACGTTTTCGGGCTTCCTCATTCACAGGTGATGGATATCTTTGGGGGAGACTCCTGCTTTTGTTTAGTTGTGGCGTCCTCAATGATAATTGGCTCTTTTGATTGTGGTTGGGGTCTGCCCACTTTTATCCGTGTGCTCCGTCTTTCTTTAAAGTACATGGATGTCTCCCTTTTTCGCTTCCCTTTTTGTTTTGGAGATGTGCTTAAGGCAGCAAGCACAACTGCTGCCTCCCTGGCCAATATCTCAGGTGATTTATCACCTTGTTGTTCTTGTTCCCTGCTTCCTGTAGAAATCCCGGTTTCAACTGTTTCTGTCTGTTTGGCTGGGGGTGTCTTTTCCTTTTGTTTCTGTGTGGTTGCTTTTGTTGTGACACTATTTAGTTGGACTTGTTCATCCCTCTCTGCTCTACCTTGCAATCGTTTTTCCCTGGGTGTTTGTGCCGTTGTTCCTCCCACTATTTTGGGCTCAGCAATTTGGGCCTTTCCCCATTTCTCTTTTTGTTCTTTTTGTGTTTGTTTGTCCTGTGTTTCTTTACTAGTGGCTTTCTCTCTTGCTTCAATGTGTTCCCCTTCTTCACTGCTGGATGAGGTGAGCTCCTTGGCCAAAATTCTAATATCGTCATCTCTGGAAATGTTTTGGAAAGTTTCCCAAGAGAGGGGGACAATGTAGGTGTGGAGGGAATCTTCCACTAAAAGTTTGATGAGCCCATGATGGGCTAACTAATCTGGTGTCCCTTCATTCAATTTCGTACCACATTCAATTAATGACTGCAGAAGAAAATAGGGGATGCTCAACTTCTTTTTTGGAGGTAAATCCATTCCATGTCTTAGTTCACTCAGCAACCTAAAATGATAGCCGTAGACAATGCTGAACCTCCCTTCATAGGTAATGTATTTCATGATTTGGAAACTGACTTCGCTCCAGAGAGGAGGTAAGCTGGTTCTCCGGACCCCGTTCTTGTCTTCTACAGGTGTTCCTCGGGTAGAAAGAATGCTTTCTTGGCTGCTTGGTCCAATTACCTCTCTTCCTTGCTCCAAGGGAGCCCTAACGGTAGGCCCGTAACACGGCTGATGAGCTCAAGGTTCAGTTCTAGGGTCAAACCCCTAAAATTCACTGTGGCTTGTGTCTTTGATTTAGGTTTCAGGGACATTAAAAATTTCTCCGTTATCTCATCGTCATGACCCTGAATTTTTTCACAAAAGGACATCCAATTGGCACAGGTGAAGAGGTTCACCACCTCAGGATGCTCGTGCAACTTACTGGGATCCGAGGGTTCTTTCCTGATAAACCCCCCTGGCATGGTCAGAGTGCTCTGTTTTATGCTCTGATCAGAAAGGGGAATGTTTTCTTATGGTTTCCTCCCTTGAACTTCAAGAAGAGATCTCTCAGGTGTTCAAATTTTAATTAGCACCAATTCCCTGGTTTTAGGGCTGTTGCGGCCCAAAACTTGGCTGTCTATTTATGAAAGGAAAAATTGGGTTTCCACAGACAGAGTACAGAGCTCAATTTTTATTCCCAGCATACATATAAACATGCAAACTCAAATTCTTCATACACAAGCTAGCCCTCACCGTTGCGTATCTTTCCTATCGGAGAAGTTTTTAACAAGAGCCGTGGAGGAGAATTTTGACGCAGAACTGACTGAGAAATTCCGTGCAACACACAGGAAAACTGCTATTTCTAACTCACAGGCAGACTTTTCTCTAACTCTCCAATTCAAGATAGTTCAATTCACCACCTTTTTGAAACATACCATGCATGGAAGAGTGTTTTCGAGCCTACCTCTCTTGGAACTCCAAATTCGACGAAGAAAAGTCCAGGCTTCCCTGCTACGGAAAGCTATGCCGTACTTCCTATAGAGCTTCTTCCTGTAGAACTCGTGCCAGATTCTGTAGGATGTCACTGCGCCTCTGAACGAGCCTGGTACGCGGGAGTTTTTTGAAACAGGCTGAAAAGCTCGATGGAGGATGACGAGTTAACAGATTTTGGAAGCAAAGGATGCGTACTTCGGCCGAGGACATTGCAAGTGTAAAGGAACAACGGGTGGTGAGAGTCTTCAGCCGAGCATCTTTTAACTGCGGCGCAATTCGTGGTGAGGGGATGAGGTGGCCGGACCGAAATGTTGATCCAACGTCAGGACCATCATTTCTCTGCGTGTCTCTGACCGCCATCACCTCCCCTCTGCCATTAACCGCCACCACCACTGCCAGTCCCGACGATTTTCCCCGACTGGACACTCCACACGTGTCAGCTGCACTTCTCGTCGACAATTTTGAATGTAACTGAGCTTGTTCGGATCCATCGAAGCTATGTAACTGGCTGAAGGTGGCCAGTTGATTGGCCACCAATCCCATTCAATCCGAACCATTTTCACAGGCATTTATCTTTCGAAATATAGTTTATGCAATTGACGAATGAGTTTAGACACTTACCTGCGTGGCTGTGGACGCATTATGCAGACTTCGGTTCTTGGGACCATTCCTTCACTTGCTGCTACCTCGTGCATGGGTGTTAGAACCCATTCCTTCATTTGTTGATGCTATATGCACGGGTTTTGGAACCCGATCCTTCGGTTGTCAACGCTGCATGCAGAGGTTCTGTTTGGTTTCGGCTGCTGAGGATGTTTTCACGTCCAAGAGGAGCCTTTTGCATGTTTCCTTTGTTGGTTTCGGTTGTCCCTGCCTCCAGAGTATGTCTTCCAGAGGGATCAACTGCTACAAGCTTCCTGTAGGATGTCCTGTAGCTGCTTCTCCTCCTGGGATGCAGGCTAAACGAGCAGGGCTATATTGTTGACGAGGGATTCGTTGATGAAGAGTCCAGATGGAGTTTGATAGGTAGGGTGAGCGAGACTTTGTTACTTGACTTGTCACTAAAAATTCTTGTTGTCAATCTGAGGAAAACAAGGTTTCTTGTATGACTGTGCATGAACACATAACCAGGTGGGTGACGACGGTGTAAAGATATGGAACAGGGTGCCATATGGTGATGGGTGGACACATGGGTGGCTGCAGGCCTAACAAACAGAATCCAACCTTCAGATTCCCCTCCAAAATCGATTTTGGCTTGCCCGAACGTTCTACAAGATTTTTCCTGTAGAAGACATAGACTTCCTATAGAAGAGGGAGAGCTTTCCTGTAGAAGGTGAAATTTGAACCCGAATGTGATCAAATCCTAGGAAAGGCGAGTGGTCATGGGGGAAGTGTCTATGAGTGTGTCTTGTAGCTTGGTGCGGACCCCTATCCTTGTTTTCCCCGACCCTCTTTACCTGCAATGTATTCCATGCAACCTGCAATTATTTCATAGAGATTAGGGCTGTTATTTTTTTGAGAGGCAACTAGGGCGCCTCCATGAGGTTTTCACCCTCATTGTCTGCCCCGGGCACCTCTAAGAAGTTTTCACCCAAGGATCTTTTTATTCCATTTTTCTGTGTTTTTTTCGTTTTTTGTTTTTTTTTTTTATGCTCAAGGTGTGGGTGGAGTAGAGACAGGGCCCTGCTCCACTACCAGCACTGATTTGAACAAAGTTTCAATGAACTCCTACCTCGAAAGGGGTTTCCTGTAGATTTTCAATCGATGTCCATTGACAAGCATGGGGATGGCTTCTTCATCAATGGTCCTGATAATCACTGAACCGTTGTCGTTGCATTTTTTCACTATATATGGTCCTAACCACATTGTCCTCAGTTTCCCTTTGAAATCCTTGTACCTTGAGTCATACAGTAGCGCCCAATCTCCTGGCTGGAATTGGTTTTCATTAAGGTGCCGGCCATGCCATATCTTTCTTTGGAGTTGAACCACTTTTGAGTGGAGGAGGGCCTACATTCTCTGTTCATCTAATCCATTCAGCTGCAGTAATCTTTCCCGTTGCGCATGGCTGAGATCTAAGTCCAGCTGAGATTCCACCCTCAATGTGTTGTACTCGAACTCTATCGACAACAAAGCTTTCTTCCCGTAGACCAGCTCATAAGGTGTGAAACCGGTTGTAGTTTTCCAAGTGGTGTTGTAGGCCCAGGTGGCCTCAACTAGGCGATCTGCCCAATCCTTTCTGCTGCTGCTCACCACCTTAGTCAAAATCTCTTCCAACGCTCTATTAGTGACTTCCACCTGCCCATTTGCTTGTGGGTGATACGGGGTGGAAGTTTTGTGCTTGATCTTGTGATGAGCGAGCAAGTCTTCAATCAGGTTAGAGGTGAACTGGCTTCCTTGATCGGTGACTAACTCTCTTGGGTAGCCAAACTTGTAGAAGATATTTTCCCTTAAAAACTCAGCCACTTTTTCTTCTGTCGCTGCCTTGATTTCCTTTGTTTCTGCCCACTTTGTCAAGTAGTCGGTGCACACAATGATGTAAGACCTTTGCTTTGAAGGAGGGTTGATAGGACCCAAAATATCCATGCCCCACTTCTCAAATGACTCGAAGGTCACTTGAGGTTGGAGGGGCATCTCATCCCTTGGAGTTGGTTTCCCCATCCTCTAACATCGGTCACATTGGCTGATGTATCTTCTGACATCTTGATGAAGAGTAGGCCAATAGTAGCCTGCCTGTAGAATTTTGAAGGCAGTCCTTTTTGCTGCAAAGTGGCCTCCACAGGGCCCATCGTGACAGGTTATGAGGATGTCAAAGACTTCCTCCTCCCTAACACAATGCCTCAAGATCTGATCTGGGCCAAGCTTAAACAGGTTGCCCCCCATCCAAGTGAATGGGGCACTTTTCCTCACAATTTTTCTCTTCTCTCTTGAGGATAGGTGTGGAGGGAACTGTGCTGAGACCAAGTAATTTGCTATATCAACAAACCATGGAGAGAGTACTGAAATAGCAAACAGGTGTTTGTCTAGCATCTGGTCATCCACCATCCCTTCTTCACCTGTAGGCAAATCCAATCTAGAAAGAAAGTCAGCAACAACATTTTCCTTACCTGGCTTGTCCACAATGGTCAAATCAAACTGCTGCAACAAAAGTAGCCATCTAATGGTACGAGCATTCACATCAGGTTTATTCATTAAATATCTAATCGTAGCATGATCAGTGTGTATGAATGTTTGATAACCAGTGATGTAGTGTTTGAACTTGTTTAGGGAATGGAGTACAGCCAGGAATTCTTTTTCAGTTATAGTATAGTTCATCTCTGCCTTGGACAGGTTTTTGCTGACAAAGTATATGACATATGGTAGTTTCTCCTCAACTTGTCCTAAGGCTGCCCCTATGGCTTTGTTTGAGGCATCGATGTGGATGTGGAAAGGTAGGGCCCAGTTTGGACCTCTCAAGATCGGGGTGGACACCAGCTTTTCTTTCAACTCATCCAGAGCCCTTTGACAGTCGTCGGTCCATTTAAACTCAACATCTTTCCCTAAGAGGCCAAACAATGGTGAGTCTAGCTTACTGAAATCTTTAATGAATCTTCTATAATATCCTGCTAAGCCTAGAAAACTCCGAACATCTCTTACCTTTTGAGGAGGTGGAACCTTTTGGATGATAGCAATTTTGTTAGGATCCACCTGTAATCCTTGCTGAGAAATGGTATGACCTAGCACATTACCTTCATTCATCAGGAATTCACATTTTTCGGGACTGAGGGACAGGTTCATCTCAATACACTTGGTTAAAACTTTTCCTAGGTTAGCCAATGCCTCTTGGAAGTTAGACCCATAAGGAGTAAATTCATCCATATAGATTTCCATCGAATCGTGAACCAGTTCAGCAAATATGCTCAATACTGCTCTCTGGAAAGTGGCAGGAGCGTTTCATAGCCCAAAGGGAAGGACCCAGTAGGCAAAGGTACCCCAAGGACAAGTGAAGGTGGTCTTATCTTGGTCCTCTGGGCTGATTTGGATCTGATTATACCCGCTGAATCCATCTAGGAAAGAGAAGAACTTCTTCCCTGCCAGTCCATCCAACACTTGATCTATGAAAGGCAAAGGGAAATGGTCCTTCTTGGTGGCTTTGTTAAGTTCTTGGTAATCTACACAGTTTCTCCACTTCCCGTTTTTCTTTGGCACAAGCACTAGAGATGAGACCCACTCACTGTCAGAGATGGGGTAGATGCATCCTGCATCCAACAAATTTTGCAATTCTTTTTTGACAATGTCTTTAAGGGCTGGATTCATTCTCCTCTGAGGCTGCCAGACTAGTTTGCAATCCTCCTTGATGTAAATGTGATGGGTACAGACTGAAGGGTGGACTCCTTTCATTTCCTTATAGCTCCAAGCGAAAACATCCAAATGATGGTTCAATAAGCTACACAACTCCTTCTCTTGGGAGGGAGATAGGGATGAGCTAATATTTAAGGTTCTTTCAGGGCCAAATTCCACATTCTTAAATCTAGGTGAGGTCAGATTAGCCACACATAGGTCCACTAAAGCGCTGGCTTGGGTACCTTCCACTAACTCCTCTAATGATAGTGCGTTGGGAGGTGGATTTTGAATCAAATTCTCAATCAAGTCATCCTCGGTTTGAGGGCCTCCCATGGTGGCTTCTACTGTGCACAATGGTGTAGAGTGGACCTCATCCTCATCTCCCTCTTCCAACCAGAGTGGTAAGTCATGTTCTAGCAGAGGTTGGGCAAGAGGGTATAGGACTAGCTGTTTGGACATAGGGCCATTCTTGATGGTCATGCTCCCAGCTCGACAACTGATGTAAGCATCTGCAGTAGCTAACCAAGGCCTTCCAAAAATGAGGGGGTATCCAGTGAGTTTTGCCTTTGGTTGAAGGACCAAGAAGTCCGCGGGGTACTCCCAAGAGTCAACAGAGACCAGGAAATCCTCCACAATCCCTTCGGGAGTCACAGTGGAGCGGTCTGCTAACTGCAGTAATGTCGAGGTCTTTCTTAAGGAACTCTGAAGATTAAGTTTGAGCATAGTGTCCCTAGTCATCACATTAATGGCAACCCCTAGATAAATCAAGGTGTGGGGAATTATGGTTCCATTGATGTGGACATAAACTACAAGACTCCCAGGGTCCAAATATTTTGGACATATTACTTGCCCCAACATTAGATCCGAAATTGTCCTATGACATTGATAGTCGGGGCATCTCTCTTGCACCTACCTGGGTGCCTGAAACACTTATCCTTGATCAATTTGTTGTATATTGGTACATCTTTTATGGCCTAGAGAAGTGGCATTTTCACACACAACTATTTAAGTTCTCTTAGAAGTTCAATCTCCTCTGGGTTTGGTTGTGTGGTTACTGTTAGTCGCTCAAGAAAGGGTGGAATGGCTTTGGGTTCACTTTCCTGTTTCTCTTCCTCATCCTCCGTGGGAGGAGGTTGGAAATCTGGAAGGACCTTCCTAGATCGCAGGTTGATCTCTTGGATCTCCACATCATAGGTAGGACATGTTGTCTCCCTAGTGTATACCTGCTGGGCCTGTCTGTTGTTGGGGTTCAGGTTTATTTGAGTAGGAATCTGGGGTTGTCTTGGAGGAGCAAGAGGTAATGGTTGTGGTTGAGCAGGTGGTGGAGGCAGAATGACAGGAAGAGAGTTGTATTGGCGCCTCCACCTCGACTGAGGTGCATTCCACCGAGGTTGTGGCTAGATATGTGAGTGAAACGAATGAGCAGTAGGTTGAGTATGGTATTGAGATGGATAAGACCACGGAGGAGGTGCGGACAATGGAGGATGAGCAGGGGGCCCCCAAGAAGGTATGTGAGTGGATTGGTTGGGGTTATAATAAGCTTGGGATGTCCCTTGCATCCCCTGCTGGTACGGTTTGGATCCATGCGGCCTCCTTTGGTTGAGGAAGTAGAGTGGTTCAGTGGCTGCCTCAGTGCCTTGGTACATGGATTTAAATCCAGGTAAGGTTGAGCACTAGTTTTTGGGGTGGTCTTCCTCACAAACGAAACATACCTCTACTGAGTGCAATGGACACTCGTTCTTAGGATGCTTCGTTGTACATCTGGGACTAAAAATGGCCAAAGCCCTCTTAGCTTCCTCTTTCTTCTGTTGGATTCGGAAAGTATCTAGTTGCATGGAAATGGTCTGTCTCATCTCACTTTTGAGGTCTTCCATCTGATTAGCAAACTCATGCTTGGAGAAGGTGGCACTAGCTGAAAGTGGATTCCCCCTACCTCTTTTTTCGGGTTGCCCTAAAATGGTTTCTAAAAACAGTCTTTATGTCCTCATAAGGTAGTTGGTAGATGTCTCCTCCAGCTAGCAAATGGAGGGTATCTAGAAGGTCTTCAGGGACTCCTCGGAGAAGAAACAACTTTAGAGATTCAAGGTCAAGCGTGCACCTGGCCCGTTTATAGCTAAGTTGGAACCTTTCCTTGTAGTCTTCTAAAGACTCATCACTTCCCATGGTCATCTGAAAGATCTCTCCCTTTGTTTCTTTTGATCTACAGTAGTCTCGATATTTGTTGTTAAAGGCTTGCTGTATCTCAGCCCAAGTTGTGACACTGTTTCCAGGCAACCCCATGAACCAGAGTAGTGTTGCATCCTTGAGGGTAGAAGGAAAGAGTTTCAACTTTTTCTCGTCCTCTACATAGTCATAAGTTCGAAAGCACAACAAACTCAAACAGGAAGGTATCGGGGTCTTCAGTGGTTAATCCATGGAAGTGAGGTAAGGCTGAGGGACTTATGTTCTTCATTTTCATGTCCTCGTTGGTCTCTCGGATGGGAAAGGCAACTTCTATTCTCTGCTCATCTCCTATACCGTTTCTG
This sequence comes from Pinus taeda, assembly GCA_000404065.3. NCBI lineage: Eukaryota > Viridiplantae > Streptophyta > Pinopsida > Pinales > Pinaceae > Pinus > Pinus taeda. Next base: position 72,521 of record APFE030952215.1, on the reverse strand, counting down.
TGTTCGGCCATGGTCTCAAGAGGAATGTTCTCTCGCTCTTCTTCTGTTATAGGATCTTCGTATATCTTAGGAGGTTCACCTATAGGTTCTTCTGGATCACTGCCACCAAAGAAGAGAGAAGGGTGACTCAGTGATGTGGTGGGGGTGTTGGGCAAGAATTTTCCGGTATTGCCTCTGTTCCTATGAGGCATGAAATGAAATATTTTTGCTTGCCCTTTTTTTTTTTTTTTTCTGCTTGTACCTGCAAAACTGAAATAGAGTGAACTGCAACTAACTATCTTGCTGAAATGAAAATGTGGAATTAAAATGAAAGCAAGAAAGGAAAAATCTATTTTGCTGAAATGAAATTGCAGAAATGAAATGCTAAGTTACGCTTGCAAAATGGAAATTGCGGAAATGAAATGCTAATCTACGCTTGCAGAATTGAAATTGCGGAATTGAAATGCTAATCTATGAAAGTGGGAAATTTCTAATCTACTTTTGTGGAAATGAAATTGCAGAATGGAAATGAAACAACTACTCTACGCTTGCTGAAATAAACTACTTAGCAGAAGGTTGTAGTAGAAAATAGAAGAAAAGCAACAATCACAAATACTCTGACGCCTCCCCGGCAACAACGCCAAACGATATGGTGGGCTCCAGTATTGTAGCAATAATGTTGCAACTCCTGGGGCTCCCTTCTTTACTTTTATCAACCTGGTTGTTCGTAACAAACTTGGAAGCGACGGTGCTATATGCACAAGTACTAGCTCTTGCCGCGACTGTCACTTGATCAGCTGGCACAAGTCCGCTAGGAGCTTAAGCCAACTTCTATGAGTTCTTAGAAGAAGCTTTTAACTGATGGATGAAAGCTAACTTGAAGGAGCCTAATATACTCGTAGAAATAAATTGAAAATCTAGAAAGGAAGTGCAAACCCTAGCAAACCCTAGTTTTACCAACTAGCCCTATTGATGCAAGAAAAAGGATGAACGCTACTGAAAAAAAGATGCCATTGATTCTACGGAAGGTTAAGTGCATGTGTCTAAGCTATTGCTGAAGTGAAATTTGAAGAGAAACATCTTTTTGTATTTTTGAGTGAGTTGGCAGAATTATTATGCATTTGCTTTAACTGTTTTTGACTGTGCAGAGGGTGATTGGCGAAAGGAAATGCTTGTAGGAGGTTGGGAAGGTGAGAAGAGGGCCTAAGGGGTCCCTAGCATCCTTCCAGAGAGTTTCACAATGATTGGATCTTGAGAAACCACTTTTGTGAGCTTCTACAGGATGTCTGCAGGGGTTCTACAGGATGTACTGTAGCTTCTACAAGATGTTTCTATAGGATGTTCCGAAAGGGATTTTTGAAGGGTTGATAGTGGCAGAAAGGTGGAGAAGTGGGTATGGAGGTGAGCTAAGGGTGTGAGGAGGTCTAGGACTTGGTGGATGGAGCTGAGGAGTGATGAGGATGGTTGGATTTGTTCAAGGAGGGGTAGAGCAACGTCGCACAAAAATATGGAAATTAGGGCAAAGCGAGAGAATGTGGAAAATGTAAGGCAAGAATTTGTGTTAGAGGATGGAGCAAGCGGGATTGATGGAGTTAGGGTAGATAGAGAGGTATTACAGGGGCTCTGCAAGTTATTTCCCAAACTGAACAAACAAAGACTTGGAAAACCAAGGACCTAGCTACTTTAACCTAACTTGACCTAAATATCAGCAAAGAAAATGAACAAAAGTTTATTGACAACAAAATCATGTGAAATAGCTATGAAAACTAAGAAATAATGGATCTGAGCATGTAACCACAACTAGTATCAACTTTTGCAACTAGTGATTGCATGACGAAGCAAAAACAATGATTTTGGTGGCGGCAAGGACACCTTGGTCTCAGCTCATGGTCCCATGGAGGGGGAGGTGAGATCTGGGGTGCTTAACAGCCTTTTTATGAAGATCTTCTCTGTTATCAGTCTATCAAATCAATCTGAACATGAAAAACCTGTGTAATCATCAACAATGACCTAGGTAACCAAGCAAGATGTTAATCTACTCAACATAAATTATTTTATAAAGACATCAAAAACATATAACAATACACGAAGGAGGCTTTGGCACTTGGGTTGGGGCCAACCCCAAGAGCTACAGGCTCCTAAGAAAAAGCTTAGAATTGATGCCAAATGAAACTGCTTTCCATTACTCAAAAATAACCATGTCATAAAGAAAGTTGTACAACAGAAGCTACAAAATGAGTTGAAAAACTAACAGCACTATAGTGCAAAATACAACCGCTCAAAAAGTAACCTACGAAGGCTGGAAGCCTTCCTTCTTATACACTACGAGGGTCTCCAACAACCCTCCCTAACTCAAGGGGCTTGGCTACTCAAACTGCCAGTGATCAGTCACTTTACACAAAACTGCTCTACTGCCCTTGGGAATCCTTTTCGGTGGCCTGCTGAACTCCGAGCTGAGGGTGGAGAATTCGACGAAGGGGCCATTTAGTGTAGGAGACACCCTTCCTACAAATCCTCACCCTTTTTCCTTCATTCTTGGCTATCATCTGGCTCATAAATGCTTGGCCTTGGTCCAAAATTTGTCCAAAAATCTGCAATAACAACGTGTTAGCCTTCTTGGTCAGGTGACTATTCTCATTCGTTCAACTAACATAAATATACTAAAAAAAATGCATAAACTATGAAAAATGGTGGATTGATGAAGAATAGTTAGGCAAAATGAGCCCAATAAGTTACCCAATTTTGGGCTCATCATTAAGCACTCCTCCTTAAGCTTTGGAATCTATCTAAACGTGGGTGAAAACTGCAAGAAATACTTTACTGTAGCTTGTCTGTGGTTGGGTAGAGAGTCAAAGTACCAATATCAATTTCCATGCTTTTAATTTTAAGATAAGTGGTCATCTAGTTATATCTGCATGTGTTTGTAATGTAAATGTTCAAGGTGTATTAAGTGCATGAGATAATATCGAAGGATATTTCTTTCGTTTGTGATGCTAATGAGTGGTTTAACTTCTATGCATTTGTGTAATAAAGCATTATATGCTTAAAGTGCATGTGATTTATATGTCTGTTGGCTACGTTTTTTAAATGACATTGTGAATAAGAGGTATTTTTATTCCCTGTATCAATTTATAAGGAACGATTGAGTTCCTGCATATGTTTGAGAATTGAATCTGAGTCATGAGGAGAAGGTGAATCCTTTTGTTTATTTCCTTGAATTGATGAATATGTTTCAATGACATATATTTCTATTAATTCCATTCCTTTCTCTGTGTATGTGAGTTATGTTGTATGGAAAGAAATGCATGATTACGTTGTGGCTTGGAAGATGGATTGAATCCCTGTGATTCTAAAAAGTGCACAAATAACACGTTCTCTGTATATTTTAATGGGAAAGTAATAACTCGAATTTTGGTTTTCATCCCAAAAAATTCTAGTAGTAAACTCATTTGTGCGCTTCAACTTAACTAATAGTGTGAGCACATCACTTGATGGCTTCCATGCTCAAGGGGGTGCTGGAAAGGTTATGTGAGATCTTCAGATTTTAATTCTTGATCTCGTAGAAGTCAAATTTTATTTCTTCAGAGGTAGTCAGATTTGGTATGGTTCGGGCTTGTGTGATATCATAAAGAAAATAAAAATAAAAATCTAAGTGTAAAAGGCTTGCATAATAGGTTAAATTCACTTGTGGGAGCCACTAGTTCAAGAGGTCGGACTGACCTCCAAGTCAAAGGTTGAGAGGTTAGGCCATTCATGGTCGAGGACTCCTATGAAAATGGTTATCTCAACACAAAGTAGATAATCCATGTTCAATACTTGAACAAGATGAGTTTAAAGGCAAAGGTCTCATGTAGACCTTCTAATAAAGGATTTGTAGCCCTGCTAGAGAGTGATGTGCTTTGATGATTGCTTTCTTATGCCACTTGTAGAACTACGATTGTTAATGGTATATTGGATAATTTCTTATGCAAGTGGGTTCTAGGTGTAGCACTATACATGATACATTTCATAAATGTGAAAATTATAAATTATAAAAGAATGGAAGATGTTTATAAATTAAATGGCTTTTAACTGACCTTTGAGATTAAATATATCTTGTTGTTGCTGGCTGTGGTAAAGAGGATGATTGTAAACAATGTTGATAATTTTGGTAAAATACTGATTTTTAAACCTGTGAAGGCATGATTATAAAAGAACTGATATGCTCATATGCATGGAATCTCTGATTTTTGAAAAACAATTCTGTTGAGATATAAAATATACATATCTATGTCATGGATTTTAAGACATGTGACTAATGAGTAAACTAAGATTGGTACAAAAAGAAAAGTGTAGCTGGTAAGAGCTCTCATATACTTGAGACAATAGGTTATAATGCTAGAAAATAGGGGAGAATATGGTCATTTCTTGAATACCCTCTGATAAGCATTTCAAGAATTACTCTTGGGAAAATTTGAAGGGCACCACAAAATTAAAAGGTTTCCATGAAAGATTGAAGAAAGCTTGGGCTAGGTTTTATTCATGAAACATTAGAAACACTGGAAATTTTTGGGATTCAACTATTGAGATCGTTTAATAGATTATGTTTTTTGTTTCTCGATTGATTTTATATTTGATCTACCATTTTGGTTGTTGACTTGTGAATGACCATGCTATTTTGTTTTGCGATTTTATGATTTTTGTCTTAAATTTATTTCTTTTTACAGTTGCCCTTTTTTCCTTTTGTTTTTCATGTTTTAGGGTCCTTGGGAACATTGGTTGGGTGTGGAAGGAAAATTGTGAAGCTTTGGGAAAAGGGATTGGGGGAACCCAATGGAAGTATGTAACTTGGATAAGGCCCTTGTGTATAAATAAAAACATGATTAAAAATGAGGAAGAATGAAAAGGGGCAGTGAGAAGATGGCATGAATGCGAACATGATGATATTAGGCAGATGGGCCAGAAAAAGGCCAAAGAAGATGGCATGAATGAGAACATGCTGATATTGGACAGATGGGCCAAGAAAAGGCCATCACTGGAATACCTCTAAACATTACTCCTAAATGTGACAACATGCATAAATAAGGAAATATTTTGGAATTTGATTGTGCAAACATTGGTTACAAAAAACAATAACTAGAACACTAGTAAAAACAATAATATAAAAAGGTAAAAGGGGGGAATTGGACAAGTAATTCCCTTGGGAAATCTTGCTGAAATTTCATGCATGCTCACATAAAAGAACGGAGTTCTCTAGACCCTAATTCTAGTTGACATGTGTTAATATGTGTTACACCCATGACTAAGTAGACAACAATATGAGAACCAAGAAGGTTGTTTGGGTCCATGGGAATAATGGACAATGAGATGGCACAAAGGAGGTTCTCTAAAAATTGACATTATGTAATATATGCGTGTGTGTGTTCATGAACATGATTGGCTACTTAATGTATATGAATGACATTTTGTTTGATAGTTTTTTCTAGGAGTCGTTCTTGTGGAAGAATGACAACTTATATTCATTTAATGCAAGTAAGGATGACATGATAAGTTTTTAAACGTGATTCCTAGTTGCGTGACAAACCAATTGGGAAAGAAGTAGCTCTGGATGATTTATGATGTAATATCATATGATTATAACTCTTATACTTGTGCCTTTGTTACATCATGAATAAGAAATGCTGAAGGCTATGAAAACAAATCTATTAGCCATAAAATGAATCCTTGGTTAAAGGATGTGGAACATATGCTATCATTTTCCAATACATACAAGTAGACCACCTAGAATGGGGGTTTCCTGAGCCTAAAATCTACTAATGAGGTATGATTTAAATTTATTGCAATTCCTTTATGACGAGTCTCATGGAGAATTGTAAGCATTGTTGGAAATAATACTAAGAGGGGGGGGGGGGGGGGGGGGGGGGGGGTGAATCAGTATTATCAAGTCAAATAATTTTTCATTTTCAAACTTAGATATACACTACTTCAGATATGGAAACAAGCGTATACACGCAACCATGTCTACAACAACTAGCGTATATAAACTTAAGATTTAATTAATCTATTTGATCTTTAACCAGTGCATTAGAACTTAATTAACCATAAGGACAATAAACAGGTGCAGTAAATAGAACAGATCATCACACATATGAACACAAGATATAAGGTGGAAACCCAATGTGGGTGAAAACCACTTGCTGCAATGCTTCTCTATATTCTTGTTAATAAGAAATTTCTTTTTACAATATTTATGTACTAGTGCAGTATTATACCAGTACACAGGCTTCTACATGTAGAAGGCTACAACCTTCTCTCATTCTCTAGCTTCTCCTAGAAGGGAGCTACAACCCCCTTAGCTCTTGTACTAACTAATGTACTAGTACGTAGGTGATGACATACAGAAGGCTACAACCTTCTCTTTTCTTCCAGGGACCACGTTTCATAAATTTTCAGACTGGATCCATAAGTAACATCAATCAAACATCAAATATATCTGCATCAACCAATCCCCTTTGCACCAACCAAAACTGAATCAATCAATCACTTCTCTGAATGCTGTAACCAGAATACAGTAATAGTAACCAGACACCAATCCTGAACCCAGAATACTGCAGCAATAAACAAAAGTAGCTAAAATATATTTTATGAGATGTACGCTACTTCAAGATGAAGAACCTGCGTGCATACGCTTCTATATTAAGGCAAACGAGCGTATACGCTGTTTTGAATTACCGAACCAGCGTGTATACGCGCCTTTGCTGTGTCAAACCTGCGTACAGATCTATAAAAGATAATTTACCCTTTTCAATTATTCAGACATCAGTTATACCCAGATTATTAGATTTATAGATCAAGTCATGCACCAAATATAACAGATCAAAAGCACACAAAGATACTACAATTCAAGTCTTAAGAACTTGACCCATCAATAGAACTTATCCTTCTTCTAGTGCCTAAGTTCCTCCTTGGTTCAGATCTAGCTATGCACCATAAACCAATGACCAATATTCCAGATCTTGCTCTCTTCATAAGATATTCAATCCTTGAGTGAATACCTTTGCCTAATGGTCTCCTTCTCCTTTTATAGTCTTAGGCCTTACTCAATACCATGGTCCAAAACCACTTAGAACCAATACTTGGGTCCAAATACCTGGGTTCAACACTTTGGACAAGATACTATGGTCTAAAACCATAGGTCCAAATACCAAGGACCAAATACCATGGACTAAAAATAAGTTTTCCCACATGTATGCACTCTTCTATGCATGAAAGTGTGTGCATACACATAGGTGACTTTTGATTGGTGATCCCGTGTGTATACGCGACTTGGTTAAGTGGAAACTGCGTATATCTCCTTTTCTTTTATTCTGAGAGCCCGAACTGTGATCTATCATCTGAGTGAGTTGCCATCAACTTAGGACAACACTTGTGTCATAATGCCAACAATCTCCCACTTTGGACTTGATGGAAACCCCAAGTCACTCCAACTCACTCTCCCCCTTTGTCATCAAGGGCAAAGGGTGATGCTCCCCCTGAGTACATGTTGAAATCTTCTGCTCTGATGTGCAGTCCATGCACCCCCTGAATGTAGGAAAGGTCTGCAAAAGTATGTTCTACAAGAAAGAACATGACTCTATAAATGACCTTCCCATCACCAAAGACTCATACATACATCCATCTTCCAACCAAGTGGGGATATACCAATATTGACCAATCCACCCAACCAAGTGGGGATATACCAAAAGTTTTCACATTATAAAACAAGAAAATTACATCATCCATCCCAGGTGTGGTGGGGAAACAAGATATACATGACAAAGAGACAAAATATCTACAACCAGACTATGATAGTCATCAACAACTATCATCAGCAACATCTTCCAATCATCATTCAAACCAGCAACCATGTGCTTCATCAACACCTGTTCCACCTTAAACCCAAAACAACTTTGAAATTGAACCAAGATATTCTAAGATAATGCCAACAATGCATTATTAGAAGTATATGCTCCCCCTGAACCTGTGCCGGATGGTCTCTGTTAGACCCATGTTAGATTATTTTCATCCTAAGTCTGGCCCACTATTTTTCTTCAAACCAACATATATGCGATTGTATCCACAGAAACTAGCGTATGTATGGGGGTGCTCCTCATGAAACTCGCGTACAACCGCTTTTCTCTGAAACAGATAAGTTTCAATAGCAAGATGATGCATCAACTACTCCCAACTTCTGTCTGAGGTATTCAAATGTCTCCCTGGGTAGTGGTTTGGTGAATATATCAGCAACCTGTTCCTTGGAGGGAACATACTCCAATTTGAACTTTTGTTCAAGAACTTGTTCCCGAAGAAAATGATATTTGATAGATATGTGCTTGGTCTTTGAATGCATGATTGGATTCTTTGAAATATTGATTTCACTTGTATTATCACATAACATGGAGATAGGTGGGGTACAAGTGATTTGAAAGTCTTGCAATGTTTGCATCATCTAAAGGAGTTGTGTGCAACAAGATGCAACAGCCACATATTCTGCTTCAGCTGTAGATAATGCAATTGAACTTTGTTTCTTGCTGAACCAAGATACTAATCTGGAACCCATAAAGAATGCACCACCACTAGTGCTTTTTCTGTCATCCACCCTTCTTGCCCATTCTGCATCTGTATATGCATGAAGTGTGAGATCTGTATCTCTAGGATACCATAAGACATATTTTTGTGTTCCTTGAAGATATTTGAAAATCCTTTTAACCACCTGAAGGTGTGCTTCTTTTGGATTTGTCTGGAATCTTCCAACTATTCCCACTGGATGCATGATGTCTGGTCGGGTACCTATCAGATAGAGAAGACTACCAATCATGGATCTATAGGTTGGTTGATGTACTGCTGCTAATTCATCATTTGCGCTGAGGCTGCATCCTGTTACCATAGGGGTACATACTGGTTTCGAATCTTCCATGCCATATTTCTTCAAGATCTGCTTGAGGTACTTGGTTTGTGATAGAAAGATACCGTCTTTGTTTTTTCGGACTTGTAAACCAAGAAAATATGTGAGCTCACCAAGTAGGGACATTTCAAATTCATTCTGCATCACCAAGGCAAAGTTTTGACTCATGGCTTCTTCATTGCTATCAAAGATGATATCATCAACATACACAACAAGTATTAGCAATTTATCATTATCAATTTTTGTATATAGATTGCTATCTGCTGATCCTTTTGAAAAACCTTGTTGATGGAGGTATTTGTCTAGACGATAATACCAAGCCCTTGGAGCCTGTTTAAGACCATAGAGTGCCTTCTTAAGTCTGCATACAAGTTTTGGATCATTTCCAAGGATGAATCCATCTGGTTGCTCAATATACACTTCTTTTTCTAAGTCTCCATTTAAAAAGGTAGATTTCACATCCATTTGATATACTTTGAACTTTTGAAAGCTAGAAAGAGCAAGGAACATTCTTATGACTTCAAGTCTAGCAACCGGTGCAAAAGTTTCTTTAAAGTCTATACGTTCTTGTTGAGCATACCCTTTACAAACAAGTCTGACCTTGTTTCTAATAACATCTCCATTTTCATTTGGCTTGTTTTTGAATATCCATTTGGTACCTATGACATTCTTATCATTAGGTCTAGGAACCAATTCCCAAGTGTTATTCTTTTCAATCTGCTCAAGTTCTTCATTCATGGCCTTGACCCAGCATTCATCTTTCCATGATTCACTTACATTTCATGGTTCAATGGAGGAGAGCAATGCTAGATAGCTTGAAGCTTCTGTTATAGTTCTTCTTGTTTGAACACTTGCCTCTTTTTGCTCAAAATTTGAGTCTTTGGATGATTTTTCTGTATGTATCTAGATGGAGTCTTTTCTTCTACCCTTATCTATTCTTCTGGTGCCTCATAGGTTTCTTCTTCATCGTTAATCTGATTTGAAGTTGAAGGATAGTCCTCTTCATCTTCAAAATATTCTGTTTTTATCTGCTTTGGATTGTCGCCTGCTTCATCAACCACTACATCAATTCTTTCAACAATTTTTCCAAGTCTTTTATTGTAACACTTATATCCTTTACTTCAGGAAGAGTAACCCAGGAGAATGCCTTCATTTGCTCTAGGTTCAAACTTGTGAAGATTTTCATCAGTCCTTTTAATGTAACATTTGCTTCCAAAAAATTTGAAGTATTTTACCGTAGGAGTCTTACCATACCAAAGTTCATGAGGAGTTTGAGTGCTGTTTACCCGAACGTTTGTTTTGTTGAGAATAGTGATGGCAGCAAATGCAACTTCACCCTAGAAGGTTGCAGGAGTTCCAGATTCATCAAGCATAGCTCAAGCCATTTGTTGAACCGTTTTGTTCATCCTTTCCACTACTCCATTTTGCTGAGGAATCCTTGCAGTAGAGAATTCCTTTCGTATTCCATGTTCTTCACAAAAGTCAAAAAAATCATCCGAGGTAAATTCTCCTCCTCGATTAGACCTGAGGCATTTGATTATGTGATCTGATTCATTTTCAACCAAGGCTTTGAAAGCTTTTAATTTTTTGAAAGCTTCATCTTTATGCTTCAGAAGTCCTATTCAACACATCTTGGAAAAGTCGTCAATGAACAATATAAAGTATTCTTCTCCTCGAGGTGAATTTTTCCTTGATGGACCACATAAATCAGTATGAACAAGTTCAAGTGGCTTACTAGCCGATCCTTCCTTCTTAGGGAAATTAGTTCTGGTTTGCTTGCCAAACTGACATGATTTACATATTGTATTGTCTGGAATTCTGATGTCAGGGAGATCATGAACCGCCTGATATTTGCATGCTTTCCTTATCTGAGAGAAGCTTAGATGCCCCAATCTTCTGCGCCTTAGCCAATGTTCATAATTCTTCCTTAGATAGAATTGTTGTTGTCCTCCCTTGAGTATGTATAAATTATTTGGAGTTCTTATGCCTTTGAGCACTGTTTCTCCTGTATCAAGTTCACGAACAATACATCCATTTTATTGAAATATTACATCATTTCCTTGATCACAGATTTGGCTAACACTCAATAGATTATGTTTTAAGCCATCAACATACATAACATTTCCAGCTTTGACTTTTTCTTTCAAAAGAACAGAACCTTTACCTTTTATGAGTGTAGGGGTGTCATTTCCAAATGAGACCTTCCTTTCCTTTTCTAAGGCACTATATGATTGAAGTTTTTCTTTATCATCTATCATATGTTTCGAGCATCCACTGTCGATGTACCATTGATTTTCCTGTCCTATAAGGCTATACCACATCTTTCTGGTTGCGGTTCTTTCTTTCTCCATGTTTCAGGACCCAATTATGGTTGCTCCTTCTGAGATGTCTACCAAAACTTACTCCTGCATTCAAAATCTTCATGACCGAAGTTGTTACAAATAGAGCATTCTATTTCATTTTCAAGAGAAAAAAAGTTATTGTAGGTCCTCTTCATGATCCCAGTCACACTCCTTTGATTTCGTGCTTCTCGAGTCATGATGGTCTTGTAGGCAACACATTGAGCAGCTTTGTGTCCAAAGTTATGACATGAAAAGCACTGGCCATTAAAGAATTCCTGCAATTATCAAATCTACCATCCAGGTGATTGTAGTTTCCATTGACATTCATTCTTGAGGTAAATTGAGAATGATTTACCTGTGGTTGGTTGTAGCTTCTGTTCATCCTTGAAGTAGATTGACCTCGATTTACTTGGTGATATCTGTTCATCCTTGAAGTAGGTTGACCCTGATTTACCTGGTGATCTGCTTTATGCCTTTGCTGACGATTGTCAACCTGTTCACTTCTCCTTGCTGCATCAAGATAACTTCTGGAGGTGGATGCCTTCTGCGCTTGAGATGATTCTTCAGTATATCCAAGACCTATCTTGATTAGGCGAGATCGTTGCACTTTGATAATCTCATCTAAAGTTTTAGATCCTTTAGCAAATATAATATTAAGAGCTTTTGTTTTCTCAATATCTTTTCTAAGTCCTACAATTTCACATTCTAAATTTTATTATGTTTTTCTCTTTCAGCAAGTTGGAATGTCAGAGTATCTATGATCATACTTTTTCCTTCTAAATAGGCTTTAAGTTTAGAAATTTATTCATAGAGATCATCTTCATCTATAGCATCCAAGGAATCACCATCTTCAAATGCCATCAAAAGTCTATAATCATTACCATGTTCATATTCATCACTATTTGAAAGTCCATCATTGTCTTCATGTGTATAATAGATCTTCCTACTTACATTCTATTTTCTGTTCCATTTAACTAGTTCCTTACCTTTATCAAGCTTATCTTTATGAGGACATTTGGCTGCATAGTGACCGACTCTTCCGCAAGCAAAGCACTTGAAAGGTAGCTTATCTCTGAATCTTCGAGAACCCCGTTGAAGGTTCTTGACAAAGTTTGATTCTTCCTCTCCTTCTGACGTATGCCCTGACTCATTGTATACTTCTTTTCCTGAAGCTTTGAATGTGGCTTCTCTCCTATCTGATGGTCCCCCTTTTCTCATTTCGAAAACAGTTAGGATGCTATATAGTTGTGACATAATAATACTCCGAAGATTCTGCTTTTCTTCTATGGTAGAAACTTTTGATTCAAACTTAGAAGACAAAGATCTTAGAACCTTTTCAACTAAGGTAACTTCTTTTATCTCTTTACCCAAGTTTTTCATGCGATTAAAAATCTCATATATACATAAGAAATAATTAGCCACACTTTCATCATTGTGCATTCTGAGAGTTTCATATTGAATTCTGAGAGATTGTAGTTTTGCACGTTTTACCTCATCATCTCCTTCATAGCTTAGAATGATCTTGTCCCATATTTCTTTGGCGGTTTTGAGCTGCATAACCTTGATGAATTCTAATTGAGATAGACTCCCCAATAAAGCATTGACAACCTTTGCATTTGTTTCATACTGCTTTTTACCAGCTGTATCTGTAGGAGTTGTTGATGGGAATGTGTATCCTCCTTCCACGATATCCCAAACTTCTGCACCAAGAGATTGAAGATAGGTTATGGTTCTTACCTTCCAATAGACGAAGTTGCTCCCATCAAAGATTGGTGGCCTGATGGATGCTTCCTTTTCGTAGTTGCTCATGATGATAGATCTTCCTTCAAGTGATCAAGCTTCTTCTGAAGGACTTGCTCTGATACCAATTGTTGGAAATCATATTGTGAGGGGGGGTGAATCAGTATTATCAAGACAAATGATTTTTCATTTTCAAACTTAGATATATGTTACTTCAGATATGGAAACCAACATATACACGCAACTGTGTCTACAACAACTAGCGTATATTCAGTAAACTTAAGATTTAATTAATCTATTTGATCTTTAATCAGTGCATTAGAAATTCATTAACCATAAGGACAGTAAATAGGTGCAATAAACATAACAGATCATCACACATATGAACACAAGATATAAGGTGGAAACCCAATGTGGGTGAAAACCACATGCTGCAATGCTTCTCTATCTTCTTGTTAATAAGAAATTTCTTTTTACAATATTTCTATACTAGTGCAGTCTTATGCCAGTATGCAGGCTTCTACCTGCAGAAGGCTACAACCTTCTCTCGTTCTCCAGCTTCTCTTGGAAGGGAGCTACAACCCCTTTAGCTCTTGTACTAGCTGATGTACTAGTACGTAGGTGATGACCTACAAAAGGCTACAACCTTCTCTTTTCTTCCAGGGACCACGTTTCATAAATTTTCAGACTAGATCCACAAGTAACATCAATCAAACATCAAATATATCTTCATCAACCAATCCCCTTTGCACCAACCAAAACTGAATCAATCAATCACTTCTCTGAATGCTGTAACCTGAATACAATAACAATAACCAGACACCAATCCTGAACCTAGAATACTGTAGCAATAAAGAGAAGTAGCTAAAACATATTTTATGAGACATAGGCTACTTCAAGATGAAGAACCTGCATGCATACGCTTCTGTATTAAGGCAAACTAGTGTATACACTGTTTTGAATTACTGAACCAACATGTATACACGCCTTTGCTGTGCTGAACCTGCATACGGATCTATAAAAGATAATTTACCCTTTCAATTATTCAGACATCAGTTATACCTCGATTATCAAATTTATAGATCAAGTCATGCGCCAAATATAACAGATCAAAAGCACGCAAAGATACTACAATTCAAGCCTTAAGATCTTGACCCATCAATAGAACTTATCCTTCTTCTAGCGCTCAGGTTCCTCCTTGGTTTAGATCCACCTATGCACCATAACCCAATGACTAGTGTTCTATATCTTGCCCTTCATAAGATATTCAATCCTTGAGTGAATACCTTTGCCTAATGATCTCCTTCCCCTTTTATAGTCTTAGGTCTTACTCAATACCATAGTCCAAAATCACTTAGAACCAATACTTGGGTCCAAATCCCTGGGTTCAACACTTCGGACGAGATACCATGGTCCAAAACCATAGGTCCAAATACCAAGGACCAAATACCATGGACTAAAAATAAGTTTTCCCACATGTACGCGCTTTTCCGTGCATGAAAGTGCGTGCATACACATACATGACTTTTAATTGGCAATCCCGTGTGTATACGCGACTTGGTTAAGTGGAAACTGCGTATATCTCCTTTTCTTTTATTTTGAGAGCCTCAACTGTGATCTGTCATCTGAGTGAGTTGCCAACAAGGACAACATCTATGTCATAATGCCAACAATAAAATGAATCCTTGGTTAAAGGATGTGGAACATATGCTATCATTTTCCAATACATACAAGTAGACCACCTAGAATGGGGGTTACCTGAGCCTAAAATCTACTAATGAGGTATGATTTAAATTTATTGCAATTCCTTTATGACGAGTCTCATGGAGAATTGTATGCCATTATGTAGGAAAGAATGGAATTTCCTTGGTTTGGGTAAATTAACTTGGCTAAGAGGTGAATAACAACAAATTGAAGATGTCAGAGTTTCTAGTGGAATGTTGATTGAAGATTTCAGAAACTGGGCCATTGTGAGATAGTAGCACCCAATAGTGGCCACTGATAGCCATGAAGCATGATATGACCAATAAGAAAGTGATGAGGTAGGGACTTTCCTTGGTTATGAAATCATTTTGATGCAAGGAAGCCTTACCAAGGAATGGATTGCTTGAGGGACTAAGAAGTAGAGAAGGGGATGCCTGAACTTGGAAGGTGAGTGACTGCACAAAAGGGGGAGGGGATTTCCCAAGGGAGTAAGTAGCAGAGAAGGGGATGCTGAAAAATCAATTGGTTTAAATGGGTCATGAACATGGATGATTGGAATCAGAAGCACATTGAGGGTGTTTTGGGAAAAATTGGACCATGAATTGTTCACTGATGGAACAAGAGCGCAAGGGAAAGCAATGTTGGATGATGGAGTTGGGAAGCACTCCAGGAAAAGGGTAAACTAGCAAGTTGAATTGGGTGCAACAAACGCATCAATAAACTGTAACAGAGTCACAAAAAGTGGTTGGTCTAATGAAATTTATTATATGCTTATTTAGTTTCTAGGAAAACAATTGTATATTTGACTTATAATTGTAAATTGAGCTGTAATTCTAAAGTTCAAAACAATTTTTCCTGGTTTAAAACATGTTTTATTTTATATTTGGTCATAGAACACCGAGGGCAGTGTTTCTTGAAAGGGGGGGCGAATTTGTGACATCCCCTGTGGGTTATCTCACCTTATCAACACTATAAATAATTCCTTGTAAATATTAACCAAAAAATTGAAAAGGCAGAGAGAGAGGGACACATATTCTAAAGCTTGGGGAAGGGAGGTTGATTGAGGAAGTTGGGATATTTAATTTTTGCAAGGAGTTTGAGCTACTTTCCTTAAATTGCCTTACCATGCAACTAATTGATCTGGTAAAACAAGGAAAAAACCCACATTTCTCTTTGGAAAAATATATAAGAAATATGACAAAAGTTGAATAAAGTATGGTTGTGCTAGCAGACAAAGGCGATGAAGAGGGTGCACCCATGAAATATAGAAATGGTGGATGCAAACTTTTAGTGGAAGGAATTAATTACCACTTTTAATACAAAATAGGTAGGTATATCCACACACCTAGAAGAGCCATGACCACACTTGAAATAAATCCACCAACTGAAGATGAACAAGTTTGGGAAAGGGTGCAAGCAGACAATCACACGATTGACATACAATTACAATGGTAGTGGAAGCCATGGGTAAAAATAAGAAAACGGGGGAGGTTGAGTGGTTGTGGGGGTGAAATTTATTTATTCATGAATGGGAAAGAGTCAACAAGGCGAGGAGTTCCTTACAAAGAGGGAGTAATAGGAAAAAGGAGAAATTTGATAAAGAGGGAGAACACAGATTGAAAAGAAGAACACATGAAGAAGCCCAAGATGGTTTTCTAGTGGAGGATTGAGAATAGTGGCTTTTCGAGGCTAAAGAAACCACCATGTGTGGCTTGCCTTAGGACTGATGAACCACTGGGAAGCTTATAGATTGATGAACCTATTGATCTTTCAAGTGCACTAGATACAAAGACTGATTTATTAAATATTGATAATTACTTCTAATGATGTGGATATTCTTTTATCACTTCCAGCTTATCATTAAGCACTTGCACTTCAAAAATTCAATAATAAATGTATACGGACAATGGAGATCACAATGCACAAAGACATCACAAGATTTACCCTGGAAAAACCCACTTAGGGGAAAAACCCAGTAACCTTTTCCTTTGAGAAATACTTAAGTTGAACAAGAGATACACCCAATACTACTAGTAAACTATGATGGTCAAACTGAGCGAAAATGTTATGGTTAAATATGGTCAAACAACCAGTTGATGGCCAAAATTGTCCTCATCAAGATTAAGGAGACCACCAGTCAGAGCCCCAAATTAGACTCTTTTCCATTTGGGCTGGTGGTTTTGACTAGTTTTGGATTGAGTCCATTTACCCATAAAAAGATTGCTCTAGTGATTGAAGACTTGGAAAGGGTGAAAGATATACAGAAGGGATGGAAATGGATTGGTGATATTTAATGAAAACAATAAATAAAAATATAAATTAAGCTATAATATATACTAATAACCCAAATGTTGATATTTATATGTGAAAAAGAAAGATACCATATAACTGAAAGTGTCAATTTACAAGTTATAACATTAATCGACACCATCTTGAAATTAAATTAATTCAATTGAATAATTAATTGAATTAATTTAATCAAACATTCACATATAATTCGTTTCTCTAACACTTATAATTAACAGACAAGAATATATCAGTAATGGAAATATCTCAATCAATAAATCCTAAGCATAAGACGAGATTCCAGTTATAAGTTAAAGAAAACAAATCTGATAGAAATACCAGTTCTACTTTACTCTTGATAGATGTGGACTCAACAAGTGGTCATAATAAAGAAATGGAAAAGTACAAAAGTGTAACAAAGCTTTTCTTCAAAATTTCAAGACCCCTTAGCATTAGCTCGAAAGTCCTTTAAATAGTTATTGAAAAAAATGAGAGAACAAATACAAAGACAATATTCTCTCAACTAAAGTAAGAAAAACTAGGAGAAAATAAATATTAGTTACAATTTGAAATAAAATATTTAATTTGGAGGAGCCACTACAGAAAATGAACTAGTAGGAATTTTCCAATGTTGATGCACTTCTAGAAGATGTGCCAGTTGAGGAGGATAGTGAGGCTTTATGTGCACTTACTTAAAACTTGAGCTCTCAAGGATGGGCGTAAATATTAAGTGGCCTATTTTATAATGACCTTGGTTACATGAAGCTAACCATGTGGATTGATTAGAAATTCCCTAGTCAATTCGAAATAAACCTTTGATAATTTCTCAACTCTTTTACCAAATTCTGTCTTGCTTCTTTGCCAATTCTCTTTTAATATATCTTCCTCTAGGATAACCTCCTCTTCATCACTAGATAATTTTTTTTCTTCTTGAAGTGTTTGGGTGATAATGGACAACTGAGCTAGAAATACTTTCATCAACATTCACCAATCTTTTAACAAAGAATATTTTATCCTTCCAAGTTTTAAGAACTATTGACTTTTGCATCTCATTGATTTTGTGAAAGTTTGGATTAATATTTTATAATATTATTTCCTTTGCGAAAGCATATTTAATTTGCGCTTAACTTCATCATATTGGGTTTCTATATTAATAAATTCATCAAAAAAAGAGTTAACTAACTTTTCTTGAGCCTGTATCATACTTAATTCATTGCATAAGAGTTGTTGCTGGTATTGAAGTTGTTGATTAATTCATTAAACTCATGCTTGAATTTGGGAAGATCTATAGTACTTCCTTCAATTTGCTTAACTTCCTCCTGTAGGTCATTTATATTGTCTTCCTTCTTATTAATCTCAGACTCATACTGTCCTTTAATCAAGATGACCTGTGCCTGCAATTGTGTTTGAAAATGTGAAGACTCTTGTTCCAGCTAATGTTTTCTTCATTCTTTTCTTTGATAAACTCTCTGACTCAGGTTTCTTTATCTACACTAGCAGAGGCATAGGCTCTTGCATACTGAGTTAATTCCTCAAGTTCTTCTTCACAAGACACCGATGTTCCCTACCACACCATTTCCAATGAAGATGGCTATGAAGTAGTTCTTGTTGTGAGGGCTTATGTATCAACAACCTTTCTTTTATTTTTTCTCACCTTCAGGATGGCATTATGCTAAGGACTGTAAAATAACTCAATTGGCAGAATTTCCTCAATATTCAATTGAATTGCAGTAGTTGGAAACACTAGGATCGTCTCCATAGTAGGCCGAGAGCTAATAGGTGTCATAGCAATGGCATTTGGGTGTATAAGAGTAGTATTTGAGGAATCAAGAGATACTGTAATCAAATGTTGTCCAACAAAATCAAAGACTTTTTATTTAGACATTGGTACTTCTTTCTTTGTTTGAATTGGCATTGAAGTAATTTCCACAAATGTTTTCTAGTCTTTATCAATATCATTAATGAATGGATTCTCTAAAGTAGTCTACTCTCGGGAATCCATTGAAGGAATCTGGACAAGAGTGGAAACTTGTGGAGTAACCTATTTTGAAGAAGAATCGGTGGCCTTCTCATATACACCATCTCGTTCCGGCAACTTAAGAAAATGTAAAGTTAGGGTGGACCTTCTGGTATCCATGAAAATAATAAAATGAAGATAGTTGTCTAGAGACAACTGCTTTAATTTTTTACAGATATACAAATAAGAATAAGCACCACAAAATAATTCATCATAATGATTAACTGAATGAATATGTCTTTTGATATTTGCGTCGTTAACTAAATTCTCGGCCACCTTAGAAGGATCATGTGGCTTTGTAGTAATAGTAGCTAAATTTAATGCGTATAGGTCCTGGAGTTCCTTTTCAGCATGAACGTAATTATGAAGAGTGAACAAACCAATATGCAAAGGGAAATGGGGTCAAGCTTCTTGGAAGCTTGATTTAATTCAAGAGTAATTCATGTTCCAACTGGTGGATGAGCGACTTCTCTACACAAAATCTTGTTTGGAACGTAAAGGGGAAAAATATGTGGTTTATCATTACATCAACCAACCCTAATATAAGTAAAAAGGTCCTCTATGAACCAATCCCAAATTCTTGACAGCTGATCCATAATCGATGTAGACATTCTCGGAAGTTTGGAATTGAAAAAGGCTTGGTAAATGGGAATCATGACAAGATACAAATGCGATAAAAGTGATTAAAATATTTCTCTTACCACAATATACTATTGTAAACATGGACGGGAAGAGGATCAACAAGTGTCCATTTCCAACCCATTGATGGAAAATCTAAATGAAAACAAATGGAATCAATGACACAAGATGACATGTAAAAAGGGGTATTATGAGTGGTTGTCTATTTAGAACAGAAATGTTGAATGTGTTTGGCTAAATTATTAGAAATAATCCATGCCCAATTGAAAATAAAATCATCAGTAGCCCTATGTATGAGAGGGATGCAGTCCTTAGGGAACTATGAGACATTTTGGTAGGAAAACAACCTACATAACATGGTCATGACATAACAAAAAGGAGTACCTAAGGATTGAATAGAATAAAGGCCTGATGTCTCTTCCTTGTATTTGTTTGGGTCTCTTCTCCAATCCTTAATTAAGATAGGGAGTTATTTATTCTTTCCACTGATCTCTTCTTCGATGAAACTATCAACCAACTGAGAATTGAATACTAGATGCATCTTAGGAAAATGGTATATACCATGAATATTCTACGACTTGAAGGAATCAATGATTTATCCTCGTGAGGTGGTGAATTACTTATTCAAAATGTCAACATTCTCCAAGACCCATTGAATCATATCTATATATGACATAAGTCTAGGATGAGCAACAATTTTGTGAAGGTGAGACTTGGAAGCAGCTCTATTCGTAGCTTCAAAAGTTCTATTGCCACCTTGGTCTACAGTAGCCACAATTGGTCTTTCAAAGTGTTATGTAGGTATTTATTCCTAAATAATATTGTATATGGAATTACAAGTTAAAACACCCAAATCAGTTTTGCACACAGTGTCTGAAAAGGGAAAGGAGTATGGATATTTTTCGTTCGCTGTCTCCTTGAAAGGCCCGGTTGGTTGCTAGGTAAGTGTTTTCTTCTTCGATTTCACTATTTCAGTAGTTGGAACAAGGGTTCTGGAGGTATTCAATTATCAACATAGGTGAAAAATGGGGTTTCAAATGTTTGCGATGAGTTAATGCCAATAAAACTTGCAAGTCAATAAAAGTAAAGGCATCCCTAAAACTAAAATTTCTTGCATGCAAGAACAATTAACTAAAAAGTTGGTAAGTACAAAGAATTTATTATGAGCGCATTTTTTGATTTACCATGTTGAAATGACAAGTACCCATGCATGATAGGTAGCACATTCTGGTTTAAAAAGTACAATGAGTTGGTGGGTGTCTTGGACACTTACGTCACCCAGCGAGGTCGAGCTCGAAAGTAACAAAGGGAAGCATTCTTGAGGGATTGTCGGGATGACTGGGAAGCGGGGTGAAATGGTAGGGAGAGCATACATGTTCCAGTGAGTAGCACAGAAAGAAGAACATTAGTGCTATGAATATCACCTGAGTCACCCCAGAAGAAGGATCCAAAGAGTAACAAAATGTTTGCGAGTTAAAAGAGCTAGGGTTATATGGAACGATAATACATGGGAAAGGGAAGCTTTAATAACTAATTAGTGGGTGAGAGTGGGTATTAGATAAATTTTGAGGTCTAAAATGGGCCTCAAAACAAAAATTCACAACCAAAATCAATTTTATAAGAGCCAATAGGATTCAAGATGATGATGTCAACCATGGGGGATGACTCACCATTTTTGGAGTAAAAATGTAAAAAGATTAAAATATAAAAAAACTATTTTTTCAACTCATATTTTCAACTTATCTCCCTATAGTTTTACTCAAATTCAAAGTAGGAGCACTCATTAGATGTAAAATTTAATTCCTCAACCAAGGAATACCCATGTTACATACTTTTGGTGGACCCTAATACAAAAAAATGAGAAATACATGAAAAATGTGATTGCAATCATGTTTTTTTAATGTATTTCTCATTTTGTGTGTATTAGGGTCTATCAAAAGTATGCAACATGGGTATTCCTTGAATGAGGAATTAAATTCTGCATCCAATGAGTGCTCATGCTTGAAATTTGAGTAAAACTGTAGGGAGATAAGTTGAAAATGTGAGTTGTTTTTTTTTCCTCTAAAATTTGAGGATGTATTCTAATATTATTTTATTATTTCCACTATTATTTTATAATATTCATTAATAGGCCCATTTTAGACCTCAAAATTTCTCTAATGGGACACAAGTAGGGCCTAAGAGTGGGAGTGGCAAGCTGAGTTGTCCCGAAAGTGGAAGCCCATAAAGAATAAAGGTTAAGCACTTTGCGAAGGAGAGGGGTGACAAGGAGTGGGAATATGTGGATGGAAACCAACTCAAGACCTAATGGTAGAGTGTGAGTAGGGCCTAAAGTTGAGTGTGAGGATTGGATATTCTAGCGTTGAGCTGTCTCGAAACCTTTAAATATAAGAACATTGGTAACCTATGGCGAAAGAGGGGCCAGGAGGACGTGGAAAGGAGAAGGCATGAAGAATGAATGAAAAGGTTGTGGGCCACATGGTATGACAAAATATTCCCACCTAATATATATTCATTGATGATGAGGTGTCCCGGAAGGTAATCCCTAGACATAAAAGAGCGTAAAGTTTATGAACGATCCATGGAAAGAGGACTGAAAAATGTGTCAAGTGTTGAAGTGAAGTGCAAGGGATTTAATATAAAGGTTTTAATAATTCAAGTAAACCCGAGGGTTTTTATTTATTTGAATTGAGCTCGACCATGTGGGTTCTGGCTTAAGGCCTTATTATATATTTTATTAAATAATACATAAAATTAAGTCCTAGTCTCAATATATTAATAAAATGTAAAATTAAAGGGTTTAATAAAGAAATATTAAGGCTTATTCAAGTCAAAAAAATTTAAAGGGTCCCCATTTTTTGTTATGCTATAAATACAAAATGGGGGTTTTTATTTGCCATAACAATTGGCAACATACTAGGCAAACCAATTATCTGTATTCATATATTAATAAAGAGAGTAGCAAATAATATTGTATGAGAAGAAATACTTATAACTTAAAAGAAAGTCATGATGAAAATTTTATGACCATTAAAATAATAAGAAGGAAAATATTGTACTTATAGCCCTTCATATTACCTTTTTTCAAAAAAGAGGGAATATTCTAATTTTATCTATTTAAATAAGAATCCATGCTTTTGATTTGATTACGAAGTGTGGCTTAGTACCAATTTATGCATGCTTTTTTAATTTCAACTTTCTGTACTCAACATCAGTTCGCTACCAGTAGGCCTGTTTACTATACCCCAACAAAGTTATCTTATTATCATGCACGCACTTATTCGCTGCCATCAAGCCTATTTAGTACCCTAATGTGATTACATACACTTCCTATGATTTCTTATCTTTGAATTTAATAAATGCATTTTGATAATAATATTTCATATTGCATATTTTGCATTGGAATAGAAGTTGGGCGATAAGAAAGTTATTCAAGAGCAAAGAATATCATGGTATTCAGTCAGCCATTCATCTATAAATTTGCTATGTTTATTACATGTTTAGAGTTCTAACAAAAAGTTATACTTCTGGAAAAACACAGGCTACAAAGTACTTTCCAAAGAAAACTTTCTTATATGGAATAAATTAATCCTAAAATTTAATCATGATGATAAGTAAAGTATACACTTCAAATTTCTCTACACTCTTCTAGTTGACAATCCTTGTTGTAAAAGATATATAAACAAGATATAAAAAATGTAGCACATTGCAAATCATTGTGAGCAAAGAAACAACTAGAAAACCAAATTTACAAATGATTATGTACATATTTACAAAAAGAATGAATTTCATCAATTTTTTTTTTCAAAATCTATCATGGTTCAATGAAATATTTTCCTCAACCCCCTTAAGGGTTTTTAAAACAAATGTGCATGGACCTATCTTCTTGGCAATTTGAAATGGACCAATAAAGAGTTTTTGGAATTTGGTATTTTTTCCTTTATTTTCATGTGCCTTGTCCTATTTCAAAACCAAATCACCAACATCAAAATATTTATCACCTATTGAACCACTATCAAACCATTGTTTAATAACATTTTGGTGGTTATTATAGGTTTGTTTGGCCTTTTCTCATGTTTCTTCAAGCTTAAAATTTTTCCCTAGGCGTTGTTGTAAGCTTGAGCATGATTTTTCTTGTATGGACTGAACTAGGGTTAATGAACACAAGGTAATATTAGGAGGCAAAATTACTTCCTTCTCGTATACGAGGAAGCAAGGGGATGTGCCTATACATGCATTGTATGTAATTCTATCAGCCCATAACACATATACAAGATCTTTGTGCCAACCTTTCTAGTTTTCACCAATGGTTCTTTTGATTATCCTTAAAATATTTTTATTGGTGGATTTAGCTAAGACATTACCCTGAGGATAATAGTTAGATCAACATTTTAGTTTAAAACCCTTTTGGACAACAAATTCAGTAAGTGCATTAGTATAAAAATAACTGATGTTATCACAAATTAATGTGCTTGGGAGACTAAACCTAGTGATTATAATTTGATCAATAAAAGAAATCACTTGCAGTGAGAATGAACTTCTGATGTTTGGAAGAAATAAGATCAATCTCACTGATTACATCGAGGCCCCATTGCTCAAAAGGTTGATCAAAGATGACAAACAAAATAGGTAATGAGACTATCTTATCTCTTCCTGCAGAAGTCTACCAGATCTTGCATCTTCAAACATATGCATGAGTGTCCTTGAGGAGAGTAGCCCAGTGATATCCTGAATGCAGAATATTATGAGCTATTGTGTCACCTTTGAAGTGCCCACCAGTTGGACCATCGTGTAGTTCCTACAAAACCTTGTCAGCTTTAGATTTTTCCAAACACCTTAAAAGCATGGAATCATAATTGTTTCTCAATAAAACCTCATTGATAATTTGGTATTGATTTTATTTTAGTCTCAAGGAACACTTTTTCTTGGATTTTAGATGTAAAGGGGCATTGCCATGACTAACAAAATAGACCATATCCACACATTGAGAATTAGAAGTGTCAAGAATAACATATACATGATGCAAATATTTAAACATCTGATCTTCTAAACTATTTTTTGATTTTGAATCTATAGGTTGTGTAACTAACATACATAGGCCTTGGGCTCGAACAATATTAGCATGTTTGATTTCCAAATCATATTCCTATAATGCAAAGACCCAATGAGCACTCTTTTTTACCAAGGCTTCTTTGAAGTAAGATATTTCTAACAACAAAGTAGGGTACAATTACCTTAGTGTGTGATTTTATCAGGAACGAGCTAAAATGCTTAATCAATTTGAATATTTCATATGCCTTCTTTCCCACATATGAATATTTTAGTTCTACTCGTTATAATCCTAAACTATTAAATGTTATTGGTACTTCTACATCAAGATCAATTTTCTATGTCAGAACAACAACATAAGATATATCATAGGTGAAAGTATCTAAATTAAATTCTTTATTATAATTTGGTGAGAACAAGGAGGGAGCTGGTATGATGGCTTGTTTGTCAGCGACAAACGTTTTCTTTCCTATCACAATCCATTTGAAAGTTACATTCTTTTTAATCATATTTTGTAGAGGCAATACTATTTGTGCAAAATCATGAATTGTAGGTTTTAACCATGTACAAAAATTACCTGCAAATGAATTCTTAAAAAAATATAAAATATACAATGATGAGAATATAAAACAAATACACAGAGATTTCCCTTGATCCCAAAACCAGGACTACTAGATTGATTTTTCATTATATTCCTTTCAATGTTACAATATATATATTATATATATAATATATATATATATATATATATAATATATATATATATATATATATATATATATATATACATGTTGAAGCATTTATAAACCCCAATCCATTAACGTTGGATTAGAACATAACCGTAGTTCCCTTGATCAGGTCTACAAGATACCATGGTTAGATAACCCTCATGCCCAAAAGAATGTGCAAAACCCATGCAAAAAACCATAGGTAGGTTCGCCCACCTAATATAGGGTCCATTTTTTTTCCTAGGGCACTGCCCCAGACCTTGTGCAAGGGGGCGGCTACTACCCCCCTGCGAACCCCCTGATACGGGGGGCTGCCTCCCCCCTTGTGACTCCCTCACTACGCTCGATGCAACGTAGGGGGGCTACCGCTCCCACTCTACCCCCCCTGCTTTGCGCGTGGGGCTAGTCATGGAAAGAATACAACACACACCCAACAGGGATAAAATGGCTTGCAAAATTATTTTTTCTTAAATGAATGCATGGATTTCTTATTGTGTGGAAGTGGAATTTATTTTATGGCTTTTACTCTATCAGGGTCTATTATTATCCCTTCTTTGGAAATAATAAATCCTAAAAGTTTTCCTTCTGATAAACCATAATATGATTTTTTAAGATTTAAAGAGGTAACATATTTTCTAGAACATTCATTTTTTTTTTTTTTTTAAGTCATGAATATGATATTTTCATTGTTTAGAAAATATAGTAATAGTGTCAAGATAAAAAAACACAAATATTATTAATTAATCCTCTTAAAGCAATATCCATCACTCTCTGAAATGTTGCCCCAACATTCATGAGACCAAATGACATCTTTTGATAAGCATATGTTCCCCATTTAGTCCTAAAAGTAGTTTTCAATCTATCATTGGGATGAACAAGGATTTGATTGTATTCTAAGAATCCATCAAGAAAATACATCAATTTAGGTCCAAAAAGAGATTGCAAGATCTATTCCATGCAAGAAAATCATTTATTTATTTTATATTTATATTATATTTTATTTATTTATTTATTTTTATTTATATTTTATATTTTATATTTATTTATTTATTTATTAATTATTATATATATATATATATATATATATATATATATATATATATATATATTATATTAATTTTTAATTAATTAATTAATTAAATTAATTTTATTATTATTATTATTATTATTATTATTTTTTTTTTTTTCGGAAGCCTTGTTAAGGTTTTATGAAGTCAATACAGATTCCAATATATCCATTTTTCTTCTGAACTATAACTATCTTTGATACCCACTTTGAATGATTGACTGGAAAAATAATGTTGACTTTCAATAATTTGTTCAATTCAACTTTGATTTGGGGCTCAATATTGGGATGGATTTTCCTCAATTTCTGTTGGACATGCTTTTCATTGAGTAACATTGGTATGGTATGCTAGATGATTTAGGTATCATACGTGTTGAGATCATCATAATTCTAGGAAAATACATCCTTATATATTATGAGCAGATGAATAAAACCAAGTCTTTCGTCTGGTGAAATTCCTAGACCTAGATTTACATTTTGTGAATTTTCTTATGAGCTAAGATTTATGATTTCAAATCTTAAGGAAGAACTAGAGATTTTGAAATTGTCAGGTCTCTTAATTTTATCCTTATTATCATAAAAATCTTCCAACTTGAATATAGATTTAGGGATTTATTTTTCGACTTTTCTTTCATTGGAGGATTTATTCAATTCTCTATCATGAGAGTCTTCATCAAGTACCTGATCACCATATGTTCCTTCTAAAGTGAGGAAGTCTATGATATCATTGTTATCATTAAAAAAATCTCCAGTTATAGACATGATCAAGAATGGATGGTCAGAATATTAACTCAATTGAGAAGTGATCCGAGCTGAAGTATTAAGAGGTTATGAGTTTAGAAGCAACATTTGCTAAGAGATCAACACTTGAATTTTATAGTCTTTAGATGGGACTTATTGATTGCTAGAAAATGAGGGGTTAATTCCTAGATGAGTGATTGATAATTATTTAGATGGCTAGAAACACAATGAATAATGTTTCTTACCTATTTAAGAACTATTTTTGAGTCACTAAAAACCTTTAAGTATTTGACATCTAGTTTTATTGTTTTTCTTAGTCCCTACAAAAGTGCTTCATACTCAACTACATTATTTGTACTTTCAAATTCTAACGTGTAGGTGAGCATAGTATTTTCCACATTAGGATTGATCAGAATGCACCCTGCACCTATTCCATCATTAGACGTTGATCCATCAAAATACAAAGTCTAAAACAAATTATTTACAGGTTTATTTACACAAGAATCAACCATATTTACACAAAGATAAAAGCTGGTCTGTGAAAAGTTCTCAATTTCTTATCCAATAGAAGCAAAATGATAAGGAGATAATTGAGCAATAAAACTACCAAAATAGGATTCTGTAAAATAATTTTCCAAAATATTATTAGTAAAGGTGATATGCTTATTCTCTTCTTCTAGGTTAGTAACATTATATTTCATGTGTTTTTCCCTGTCAAATCTGTTTTGATTAGGGTTTCCATTATATGGTAGCTAGAGATGTGACTAATCTGTTGCAAAATACCCCTTTAACTTTTCTGACCAATATCTGCTCAAAATAAGACCACAAGACCCAGGAATATCAACTATTATAATATCAATGATTTGAAAGACCCTAGGTTGGGAGGCTAACTTAATAAAAACTTATGTAATTTCACCTAAAACCTTGACTTTTGATTTATCAAGTTGTACAATTTGTGTGACCGATTCTTGTGGCCTAACATTCAATTTTAAGAAAACAAAATATGGCATAATATTGGACGAGGTACCATAATCAATTAAGAAATTATGTGCATTCTTATTAAAATATTCAAAAGTCAACAAAAAGGGTGGGGTATGTGTGTTAGATATATCACCTATAAGGATGACAACTTCTTGTTTAATTTTATCAGAAGATGAAGAAGGATTTGACTTAGTTTTGGTCTTTATAGACTTAGTAATTACAACAATAATTGGTAGAGGAGAATTCAGAGTAACATTCAAAGCATTTAGTAGATTTTTTTGCTACTATTTAAGTTTATTGACCTCATAAAGTGAAGTATTAGCATTTTTTTCTTCATATCTTCTATGATATTATATTCTATGCTATCATAAATTACCAGAGTTTTAGGAGTAGACTTATCTTAAGTGGCACTTTTAGTAGCAGGAGGCAGATAGCTATCAGTTGGTGTAGGACTCTATGTTGGAGCAGATGAACTAGCAAGTGAACCTTTGTTTGATGAAGGAGGATTTGGAGCTAGAATTTGATTGGAAATAAAGATTTTTCTTCTAGTAGTAATAGGAAGGGATTCTTCTTCTCCATATTTAGAAATAGAACTGATAAAATACCAAGAAGTGTTTGCATCTGTTACTTTATCTTCTTCTTATACCTCCTCTTACATTTGTTCCACTTGCTCCTCCTTTTCTTCTCCGTCTTCTTCTTTTGCAAAAGAAATTGGAGTTTGAGGAGGAGTTTGTTGTGTCCTTCTGAAAGGTCTTCCAGAAGAAGGCTCCTCTGTAACATGTTTCTTAAGATCAACTACTTCATTTGACAAATTTTTGATCACTTTCTGTAATCCTTCCATATTAAATGCATCCTTAGTGTTCTTATTTTTCTTCTCTTCCTTAAATGTAGCCATCTTAGCAGGATTATTTTCTTTGACATGAGCTTTCTTCGCAAGAACAAGCATTCACTTTTTGACATATATTTCTTCTTTCATATTATTTGTGAGAGTAATTTTTTCAAATCTATATACAAACATAGTCATTGATTAAGGGATGGCTCCAATATACAAATCAACCTGGACATCTTCACCTGGTTTAGAATTTCCTGAAATCTTATTCAAGATTTTATTAAATCTAGAGTTGAAATCTTTAACTTTTTCATAAGGGCCCATATTTATATTAGATAATTAAATTATTAAAGAAGCTGGAGTCTTGTCATTTCCTAATTTCTTCAGAAATATTTCTTCAAAAGTATCCCAATTGGCAATAGAGTTATAAACTAAAGAAAAGTACTAGGATGCAACTTTACTTTCAAAAGTATATGGAAATAATCTAAAAACTACATTTTCTTCATAAATACCATTTATATTGATATCCAACATAAAGTTATGAATATGTTCTTCAAGAGGAAGACCATTATAAGGGTTAAATTTTGCTAACCATGTTTTACAGTGTTTGGGAAGAGGATGTAATGGAGCTTGTACATTGAGAGCCTTTGGGTTTTCCCATGGTATATGTCCCATCTTGCTAGAGGTAAATGTTTTATCAATTGCAATAGTAAAATATGTAGTAGAGGATGATGATGGTATAGTGGGTGATGATGGACCTCCTGAACTAGTAACAACAGGGATGATTATGGGTTGGGTAGAAGAAGGAAATGTAGATGAGGTTGAAATAGGAAGAGTATGTGAAGGATGAGTAGTGGTTGAAGTAATGGTAGGTGTAGTAGTTGGTGAACTTGGATAAATAGTTCCACTAGATGTTGAATCATAATACGTGACAAGCTTCTTCCTCCTGTGAGTGTCTATAGGAAACTCGAAGGGTTTAATTCCTAGATTTTCAATTTGAGATTTGGTTAGAATGTGAGAAATCTTTATATATGAGGTAACAATTCCCTCAAAGGCTTTAGATACTTGAGGACGTCCTCTTGAAATTGATAATACTTCAATATTTTGGATAATGGCTTGGATTTTACGGGAAACAAGTGGATCTGGAGGTAAAGGTTTATTTATTGAAGGCTCACTAAAGATATTTGAACATTGCTATTGTTGGGCCTCAATTTTGTCTCATTTTTCACTCAAAATCTCTCATATTACTGTTTGATTAAATGATTATTGTTGCAAGTATTTGTTACTTCTTTTGTTTTAACGGGATTAAAATACCATCAATGGAAGTTTAATAAAGGTTTGTATGTTGCAGGTTAAAGTTGATTTGATCATGTTTTGAACCTACAATTACCTGCCTGCACTGTGCAACAGATTCCTTCACCAATTCAGTTCTTACACTGTGCCTACACCAGTGCAAGTTTTACTGCGTGCCTCCACCAATATGGGGCTTTCATACATTGACACATTTATGGGAGAATCTGAAAGAGGTTTATGATCAAAATGTCATTAGACCACTTCCACATAATCCAAGACACACCCAGGTAATACAAATTTATATTTAGAGAATAATTAATGCTATAGCCTCGAATTTGTAGCAGTTTCCAGACTGCCTATTTACACCTCGATTTCCGCATCGATCATAGTGAATCTCATAATTCGGAAACATGGGTTTTTCTCCCAGCATAGGAAATTGTGTAAGTCTCTGGCTGTTTTCCAAAATTTGTAATGGTTAAGGAGATATGATGGGGGCTTTGGAGGAAGTTTTCCAGAATTCTAGAAAATGCCCAGATTTGGGAAATTTATGGTAAATATCCATTATTTCAGTAGGGAAACAGTTGTACTGATATTCTATTAATGATAATCTGATGGGATTCAATCCCCATGATGTTTACAAAGGATTGGCATGTTTTAGGCCAAGTTTGGAATGTAAAAAGATTATAAAAGAAGAGCTATGACTCCAAGCCTAGCTAATCAATTTAGTCAGTCAATTAAGTAGAGGGAAAAAACACGCATAGGCAGGCACAATGCAAAAGGGAGGAGAAGTTTTTCCAATGTAGCAACACGTGGATTTTAGTGTGGAATGCTTCTCCTACTTGCTGGGATTAGCCAATGTCCGCATTATGTAAAAGGTTGTTTTCAATAATTAACTGAGACAATTTTTATCCATGTTCCGTCTACTTATTTATTGCTTCTAATGATTTCAATTTCTGTGTGAACCATGCACTCAAAGAGTATGCGAGTTTGCTGGGTTGGTTGCCAGACCAGCTCGACACCGATCTCATCTTTTAAATAGCATTTCAATTCATGTTTGTTTGCTGTGGTGAATTTGATTTCTTTACAATTTATTTCTGCCTTTGATTGATGTTATCTAACTTGCTACATATGTTTTATTCCCAAACATTAATTCAATTTGCTGCAATCCATTTTCCAAGTTTTAAGGTTAATTTGAGTTGCTGCAATTTGTTTCTATTTCATTTGCTGCATTATTAATTATACTTGCAGCTGAAATATTTTAAACAACGATTGCCCCGTCCATTAGTGCAATCACGTTACAATATACAGTAGTGCAAGCAGAATTAATACAGGCAAAATTAGTGCAAGCAGAATAGCTTGAATTGCTTTTGAGTTTATTCCAGCAATTACAGTCTTTTCGTTATTATGCCGACACCACTTGTTTTCCAGTTTTGATTTCCCTTCTGCTTACTTGCAATTAGAATTTCCTTTCGCATTGATTGCTTTTACTTTCCCACATGCTTTTAATTGTTTGGATTGGTGTTTCTCGCACTAGTGCAGGATTACATTTATTTTTGAGATTAATCGCAAGATAGACTAGAATTTGTTTTGCAGATTACTAGGGACTCTCTCTGGCATTTCTAGTGCTGTGTCTCGAAGTTTACGAACTCTCCAGATTGAAAAATTAAATGTTGGTACATTTATAGACCCTATACTGCACCCAACATTTAAGTGTAACGTACTTTTGACAAGTTTTACCATGAGAATGCGTAATAATAAAAATTTCAAACGCTGTGCTTTTATGGAATCACAAGTTCAAGAGTGTTGTTATTTATCTTTATTCATTACCCTACCCTATTTCTAAAGAGAGAAATATCACCTTTAAGTGTATGCATACTTCCAATGAAGCCGTGTGCATAACAAAATGCTGATTATACTCACACTTAGTTTTAAAGAATAAACTTCAATACATACCAAAGCTTGAGAAACCAGTTTCTTTAATTGACATGGTACCAAGAGTTTTTGAATGATGAAGAAATAAGATGGGTTAATGGTTGCTTGAAACCAGGATTCAATGGAATCCACGTATTTATGATTCTCCAATTGATGCAAGTCTTCCATAGTTTGATAGTCATTCTCTTATAAGCACAAAAAATCTGGTGAAAGACAAAAGATAAATCCCTCAAGTTCAGGCTCAAACATTTTATTTTCAGATTCAAAAGAAAGGATGAGAGAGATTATAGGGCTTTGAGTTTCAACAACATTTTCAGAACAAGTTCCAATGAAAGATTGATCCTTAGGTGGTCTTTGAATTATATCTTCCCGGGGTAAATGTTCTATGATAATGGGGGAAGTTTCCAAATTCATTCCCTTTCCCAATATGGAAGGTGTAACATCTTGTTCAATATGGGAATCGACAAAAAGAATAGGAGGTTCAAACTATTGTGCAACTTGATGGTTTGGATTGGGATTACGGTTAGGGTATGGATGGGAGCATGGACTAGGGTTAGGGTATGGATGAGGGTATGGATTAAGGTTAAGATAAGGTTGCACATGCAACTAGGAACATGGAGGAGGATAACATAATGGTGTATTGGAAAGAAATTGTGATTGTTGTTGGTGCTCATATGATTGAATTTGCATGGGAGATTTCCCTAGAGAAAAAGATCCAAACGATTCTTGAGGCCAAGGAGATATTTGGCTTGAGGATGAGGGCCAAGGAGAGGGCCATTGCGACCATAAGGTGGGGTATTGAATCAAAGGAGGATTATAAGTCTTCTATGGAACTGTGGAGTTGTAGATGTGTTGAGGAACCTGTTGGGGACAATAAATATTACTCCAAGTATTAAATGACGATGAGTTTTGAGTTATACTTGGCAGTCGATTTATTTCCTTACTTGATTCCTTAAATACTTGTTGAAACCCCGACAGTGATGGAAAATAATTTGTTGAATGATCCTCCTTTCACTGCTTTCATTCTTCCTGCAAATCATCCAATTGTAAATTTAGACAAGATTTTGTAGCTCCTATTTTTGTAGCAGATTCCAAAAATTCAGAGAAAAGTTCTCGAGAATTCTTACTGATCTTGGAGATTCCTCTTGAATAACTAATGCACAATTTACAAACATCATCATATGGTAAGTGAGAAACATCACCTGCTCCTATAAGATTTAAAGGCTCTAAAAATTCATCTTTGATTCCTTTGAGTAGGAGTGTTTTCAAAGTATCTTTTACCAAATTCTTATGTTTTGATTTTTGGAGGTTGTATCTAAATCGCTCCACGTAATCCTCCAAGAGTTATTTCCCCTTGTGTTATTCCAAAAATATCTTCACCGTCCTGGCAATAGTTTTGATATTTCTCCAAGAATACATTCTTCATGTCTTCCCATGTTTGAATGCGGTTCCCACCAAGGCTCATGAACCATCAGAGAGCTGTTCCTTTAAGAGTAAGAGGAAAAACTTGCAACCTTTGAGAGTTAGTACAACAACCATATCCTCTACAAAGTACTTCAAACTCAAATAAGAATGTATCTGGGTCTTCATTTTCCAAACCATGAAATTTTGGTAGTGCAGATGGGGAAATATCACGCGTTTCAGCCACTCCTAGATCTTTGATAGGAAATTCAAAAGTAATAATGTTTTCCATTTCTTACCAAACTAAAAGAGGTTCTCCATATACTACTTCGAGACTCCTTCTTTGAATGTTTCTTCCAAATAATCAGTAAAATAAGTGCATTGAATGATTGATATTAGCCTCAAAATTCTTCATTGAAAAATTCCTCAAATTACCATTTTTCTATCTTCAACGAGACCACTGGTACATTTGTTAGCACATGAATAGTGTATATAT
>APFE030952215.1:0-37539 GCA_000404065.3 Pinus taeda | reverse complement strand
TATATATAGGGTGGGTGGGGGGTTCTTACAACATTAAATAAAATGAGAGACCTTAAAGCAAAAATGCAGGAAAGAAATAAATTCAAAGAACATAAAATTGCAACAGAAAGTAGGTGAAGGAATAGAAACCAAATGCAACAGGTCACCAAGATCAATCCCCTGAGCACCTCCCCGGCAATGGCACCAAAATGTTGGTACATTTATAGACCCTATACTGCACCCGACAGCTAGGATGTATGTGAGAAGGCTCAACAACTTCATATTGTGGGGCATGTGATCATGAATGAAATCCAAAAGTTGAAGGAGATATAAAGGGTAGAGATGAACTCTTTGAATGGCTTGCATTTTTTGTATGAGATCTTCTTGCCATTCATAGTATAATTTCCCTCCTTCTATCGCTATAAATTTTTATGACCAAAATTTTCCTCATCAACATTTAGGATACCACCCAGTTAGAGGCCAAAATTAGACTCTCTTCCATTTGGGCTAGTGGTTTCGATTGGTTTTGAATTGGGCCCAGTTACCTCTACAAATATTGTTGCAATGGATAGAGACTTGGAAAGGGTGAAATGTATAAAGAAGGCATGGAAATGGATTGATGATATTTAATGAAAAATAAAAATAAAAATAAAAATTAAACTATAATAATACTGATAACATGGGTGATGATATTTATATGAAAAAGAAAGATAACATATAATTGAATATGTAGATTTACAAGTTATATAATTAATCAACACAATTTTGAAATTAAATTAATTAAATTAAATAGTTAATTGAATTAATTTCATAAACATTCACATATAATTTCGTTTCTCTTACATTTATAATCAATGGATAGGAATGTATGATAAATGACAATATCTTAATCAATCAATCATAAGCATAAGTAATTAAGCCTAAGAAATTAAGCATAAGATGAGATAGTTAAAAGAAAATAAAGATGATAGAAGTACCAATTCTTCTTTACTCTTCATAGAGGTGGAATCAACTAGTGGTCCAAATATTATATTGAATAAATGACAAAGAAGGAAAAGTGTAACAAATCTTTTCTTCAAAATTTTAGAACCCCCTACCATGAGCTTGACAATCCTTTAAATAGTTTTTTAAAACAATGAGAGAATAGTTACAAAGCCTATATTCTCTCAACTAAAGTAAAACAAACTAGG
This sequence comes from Pinus taeda, assembly GCA_000404065.3. Taxonomy (NCBI): domain Eukaryota; kingdom Viridiplantae; phylum Streptophyta; class Pinopsida; order Pinales; family Pinaceae; genus Pinus; species Pinus taeda. The sequence continues at coordinate 36,370 of APFE030952215.1, read as the reverse complement.
AGGAAATAACTATTAGTTACAATTTGAAATAAAATATTCAATTTGGAAGAATAAATTAGAGATGAGGAACCAGTAAGCATTTGCCATTGCTAGTGCACTTCTAGAAGAGGTGCTAGTTCAAGAGGAGAGTGAGGCTTTATGTTAACTTAATAGATGAATACTTGAGCTTGCAAGGATGGAAACAATTTAGTGGCATGCTCGATAATGACCTTCATTACTTGAAGGTAATCATGTGGCTTGATTAGAAACTCCTGGGTCAATTCAAAATCAACCTTTGAAAATTTATCAACTCTTTTACCAAACTCTGCCTTGTTTCTTTGCCAAATCCCTTCTAATATATCTACCTCTGGGATAAGCTCCTCATAATCACTAGATAATATTTTTTCATCCTTAAGTGGTTGGGTGACATAATGTAAAACTGAGTTAGAAATCCTTTCAATATCGTTCACCAAAATTTTAACTAAGCGTATTTATCCTTCCAAGATTTAATAACTATTAACTTTTGCGTCTCATTGATTCTGGGCAAGTTTGGATTGAATATTTTAGAATATTTTTTTTTTGTAAATTATACTAATTCTATTATGGTACAAAAATTCAAAAAATTACAATGAGGCGGACCTCGGATAGCACCATCCTACAGAGATGGATTTTGCAGCAGTGTTAACCATGACCAGCCAGACAATTGTCCTTCCCCAAGATTGGGAGACTTGCTGGCAATTACAAAATCTGACAGAGAGGAGGAAAGTCCTGAAACCCAAATATTTTCCGACATACAGACTCTTAACCAGGACCCATGACCCCAGACTGACTCGATAACATAGACTTGGACACTAGTTTCCGCCATTGACATTGCAGGTATAAGCATAGCATAAGAACTGTGGTTGTGCCGCTGTAGTCAGCGCACCAACCTTACATATCGAAAGAGTACTGAAGAAGAAGAAGGGGCATATGATTACCCGACAGAACACCAAAATACATTGCCATACCGGTTCAGTCGTCCACAGAGGTTGATGGCACCTCTTCCACCACTCGGCAAGCATATGGATCCGGCTCGCTTGAATCGGTGTGAGGCGCGTCATCTTCTGCAGGTGCACTCAGACCAGCCACTGCTTCAGCTGCTGCTTTTGCCGCGTGGTGCTGCCCCTGTTCTGGAGCGGGAGGCAGAATTGCAGGTCCGACTCTCTGTGCAGGTGACAAGGGAGGCTGTTCCAGAAGTGGAGCCGGAGGCTTGAGATCCGCTACTACTGGTCCATGAGCCTCATGCTCACACTTTTCAATCTTAACTGACACATAGTATGTGTCTGAATCCAGAAGACAGGGAAAACTGAAGCGGGAGGAGGGATGGAAGCTGTGATGGCAAGTCTGGGCTTGGGCTTGCCCTGGTCTTCTTCCGCGTCGGCGACGAGCACTGTTGGCATCGTCCGACAGCGAGTCAGAGGAGCGAGGGACAGAGGCCCGACCTCTCGCCCCTCCCCGAGACCCACCTCGTCGGCAGCTAGCTCGTAGCCTTTCCTTCGGCATTGCAGACCAGGGTGGACGCAGAGGAGGCAGGAGCGATGCAGAAAGGAATGGGGATAATGCAGCGGAGGCTTTGTGGCACTGGAAGGCCGGAGGGCACAGGAGATTGCCACAGAGGGCCAGAGGATACAGGAATTAGCAGCAAAAGGTGCCTGAGGATGCAGGAGGGGACTGCGACAGCCGAACTGCACAAACCAGCGCGCAGACCATGGAATGACAGAAGACCCAGGTAATGAAGCAGACTGAGGCTTGAACGCAGGCCACCAGCGACTGTAATTGAGCACAGGGAAGGGGCCGGGAAGAGCATGGAGCTGGTATGCTGCGTCGTCGCTCCTGTCTCTCGGCACCTGCCACAACACAGATCTACCAGACCAGTAATAAACCCAAATAAACCATAAACAATGCATTACCTCACTGCAGACGCTGTGATTATAAGGAAGAGGCCGGCGGCTTGCCATGTGCGAACCAGAGCTCGTCATGAGTTTCCTGGAGGGCTGAAATGCCGACTTAACGCGAGGAGGGGAGGACATAATGGTTTGAATGCCGCGGAGGAGGAATCGAGAAGGTGTATTAACTCCGCAGATTAAATGCTGGTGATATGTGGCGGGTCTGGGCTGCCACTTGCCCAGTGGGTAGCCTGCCCCCATACCGTTAAGCCAAACTTGCACCCGCATCCGGGGAATATTTTAGAATATTATTACCATTGCAAAAACTCATTTAATTTACACTTAGATTCATCATATTATATTTCTATATCAATAACTTCATCAACAAAAGAGTTAACTAACTTTTATTAAACCTGACTTATTTCAGAGGAGTTGTTGCTGGTATTAGATTTGTTGATTTAATTCATTAGCCTCATGCTTGAATATGATAAGATCTAAAGTAATTGCTTCAATTTTCTTAAATTTACCCTGTATCTCATTTATCTCTTCCCTTTTTCTTAATCTCAAAATCATATTGTCCCTTAGCAAAGATGACATGTGCCTACAATTGCGCTTGAAATTGTGAAGACTCTTGTTCCAACTGTTGAATTCTTTCATCCTTTCCTTTGATAAACTCTCTCACTTAGGTTGCTTTATCTACATTAGCAAAGGCATAAGCTCCTACATACTGAGTTAATTCCTCAAGTTCTTCATCAGGAGCCACTAATGTTCCCTTCCACATTATTTCCAATGAAGATGGCTATGAAATAGTTCTTGTTGTCAGGGCCTTTATATCAACAACCTTTCCTTTCTTTCTGCTCTTCTTAAAAATTTTGTTATGTCGAGGATCATAAAATACTTAAATTGGTGGAATTTCCTCAATATTCAACTCAATTGTAGTAGTTGGAAACACTAGGATTTTCTCCACACTAGGACGAGAACTAATAAGTGTTTTAGTAATGACATATAGGTGTATAAGAGTAGTGTTTGAGGAATTAGGATATACAATAACTGGTTGTTGTTCAAAAAAATAAAATAAATTTGTTTAAGGAATTTTTTCTTATTTATTTGGTTAAAATTACGTTGAAGTAATTTCCATAATTTTTTTCCATTATTTAACAATATCATTAACTAATGTATTCTTTGAAGAAGTCTGCTTTCAATCCATTAAATAAATCTAGATAGGAGTGTAAACCTATGGAGTAACCTATTGTGAAGAATAAATGGAAACCTTCTCGTAAATACCATCTCCTTCTAGAAACTTAAGAAAATGTAAAGGTAGGGTGGACCTTCTAGTATCCCTGAAAACTATAAAATGCTGATAGTTGTATGGAGACAACTGCTTGGATTTATTGCAAACTGACAAATAATAAGGAGCCCCACAAAATAATTCATCATAATGATTAACTTCATGAACATATCTTCTGATATTTGCACAATTATATAAATTCTTAGCCACCTTAGAAGGATCATGTGGCTTTGCAGGAATAATAACTAAGTTTAATGTGTATATGGTCTGGAGTTCCTTTTTCGCATGAATGTAGTTATGATGAGTGAACAAACCAATTTACAAAGGGAAATGGGGCTAGAGCTTCTTAGAATCTTTCTTCAATTCAAGAGTAATTCATGTTCCAACTGTTTTATGAGTGACTTATCTACACAAAAGGTTGTCTTGAAGGTAAAGGGAAACATGTGGATTACCATTACATCCCAAAACCCTAATATAAGTAAAATGTTCCTCTATGAACCAATCCCCAATTCTTAATAGATGATCCATAACAGTTGTAGACATTCTAGGAAGTTTCAAATTAAAAATGGCTTGGTAAATGGGAATCACGACAAGATGACAAATGTGGTAAAAGTGATTAAAATAATTCTCTTCCCACAATATGTTATGGTAAACTTGAATGGGAAGAAAGTCATCAAGTGTTCATTTACAACTCATTGATGGAAAGTCTAAATAAAAGAGAATGATATCCATGACATAAGAAGACATGTAAAAAGGGGATTATGAGTGACTGTCTATTTAGAATGGAAATGCAGACTGTGCTTGGCTATATTAATAGAAATAATTTGAGCCCAATTGAAAATAAACCCGTCCACATCCCTGTGTATGAGAGGGACCTAGTCTTTAGGGAACTATGAGACATTTTGGTAGGAAAACAACCTACATAATATGACTGTGGCATAACAAAAAGGAGGACCTAAGGATTGAATATAATAAAGGCTTCATGACTCTTCATTGTTTTTGTTTGGGTCACTTCTCCAATTCTTAATTAAGCAAGGGGGTTCTTTATCCTTTCCACTACACTCTTCTTTGATGAAATTATTGAATAACTAAGAATTGTATACTACATGCGGCTTAGACAAATGGTACATCCCATGAATATGTTATGTCTTGAATGAATTGATGGTTATTCCCCATGGGGTGACAAATTTCCTATCTGAAATGTCAAAATTCTCCACTACCCAACGAATCATATATGTATACAGAAAAAGCCTAGGATTAGCAACAACATTGTGAAGGGGAGACTTGAAAACATCTTTGTTCGTGGAATCAGAAGTCCTATTGCCTCTTGGGTCTGCAATAGCCACAATTAGTCTTTCAAAGTCCTCTGCAGGTAGTTATTCCTCAAGAAGATTGTATATGGAATTCCAAGTTGAAACACCCAAATCCTTTATGCAAACAGTGTTTAAAAAGAGAAAGGAGTCTAGCAACTTTTCGTCAACTGTATCCTTGAAAGGCTTAATTGGTTGTTGGGCAAGTGTTTTCTTCTTTGGCTTTACCATTTCTACAATTGGAACAAGGATTATGGAGGTATTCAATTGTTAACATAGGATAAATATAAGGTTTTAGAAGTTTGCGATGGGTTAATGCTAATCAAAACTGTGAATTGTAAAAGTAAAGGCATTTGTAAAAATTGAATTTCTCGCATGTAGGAGTACTTAGCTTAAAAGGTGGTAAGTGTAGAGAATTTATTATGAGCTATAACCCCCTCATCCCACATTTGCCCAAGTAACCAGCCAACCGAGGTAAATATCCAACGAGAGGCCACTATAATGAGATTCAACCTCCTAGGTGACCTTAAGGAAGTGGAATCGATGTAAACATACCACACAAACCCTCCACATCAGCAACAAGACTCCCATGAGCCAACCCAATCACTCAGATACCCAGCCCCTGAGACAAATTGAAGTTTTAGAACACGAAACCCCCAAACACTCCCTTGATATGGGCAAGCATGTGTCCAGGAGGCTCCAGATGCTACCACAACATGGGTATGTGTGCATCTAGGAGCTTTTATGCCCAGTGTTGTGCCTGCGTCTCCGAGATTTGAACCACTTTTTCAGGCCTGGAGCCTAGGTCATTGCCTAGAACTCAATGACACTTTTAGAAATGAATTTACACAACATAATAATGATGCATTTGAAAAAACAAGGACAAGGTCTAGAATGGACCCCTACTAGCCATGGCAGGCATTTTGTCAAACATGTCACAAATATGTAACCTATAGGTGTAAACAATAGATCTAAGCATAGGGGTCTCATACTTACCTAAGAATCTCTAAGAAGAATTTTTCCCTTATATCATTAGACGCATTATCATCTATTAGGTCATAGATACATTATTCATTCATTTACACAAGAAAAGAGGAGAGCCATACATCACCACTGCCATAAAACATGCTTATAACCAACATAATAACAACAAAAATATTAAGGATACATCATCCATAGAATCCACATATACACCAATACATTTACACATAATATGTCAAGAAAAGAATATCTTATCAATGAATGCAAAAGCAAACTCGGGATGGGACTACCACGTTCCACTTGACCATAGAATGACTGAGCCAATTATCTCTTCAGCCTTTCACCCATGTACCATATTCCAAGCATGAATGTGGGACTCAACCAAAAGAACCAACCAGGGCATCTCGAGGCTAAACCACCTCACCCTCATTAATAGAAACCAACCTTTACCACAATCCACACTGGATCACTAGGCCAACACAATAAACATGTAATAACATGCTTTACCATTATCTCCACAAGATGAATAGGCCAAAACAATCATCGATGCCACCAGATTTATCCACGTACATCGTGAGGAAATTTTCTGTTTCCTAGTCTCTCAAGATTTACCACAATCCAAAACAGATCACTAGGCCCTAAATCGAGACCCACTCTCTAGGATTTACTGCATATCCCACACCGAGATTACTAGGCCTGATGGAGAGAACCCACCTCTAGGATTTACCTTATATCTTGCCATTCACCATTCGAGGATTCCTAGGCCCACCGAGGCAACACAAAATCTCACTTTACCACAACCCATAGTTTGGTTCACGGGTTAATAGGCCATGTGTTCTATTATTCAGAGATACACCTCACTCAGCTTCAAATCCATATGGAAATCCAGCTCAACCAAAACATGAGAACCCCATCACGCTATCCAAAAATGGAAAGTCTAGGCTAAAAATGATGTCACACCTAGAAAAACCAATGCCATGACAATAAAAAACCACATGCAATATCATGCATGCCAAATCTAGCAAGGAAAACACACATACAAATTGATATTTGCAAAGAATCTTGCTGAAGCTGCTTGATCCTTCTCTTCCTTGCTTGCTCTTTCCTTCCTCTCACCTTCTTTTCCTTTCTTGATGCAATTCCAAATTTCTCCAAGAAAACTTTAAGTGTCCAAGAGTGGGAGAGAGAGAGTGATCTAGGTGGCTCCAGAGAGACACATAGGACAAAGAGGGCTCAAAAATAAAAGTGCTCAGAACGATTTCGACCTAGGACCAGAGCATAGATCTCGTCATCCTGATCACGGAGGTGTGAACGGTTTGTCAAACCGAGCTTGTATGTGAAAGATAGAGCTCTTCAAAGTTTGACATAACATGCGAAAAGAGGGGCCCACAATGTGCCACATGGCATCCCAGTAAGTAGGTGGGACCCACTGGCAGCCCATCAACCATTAACACTTGGCATTCTTTCATTGGTCTCCTAAACCTGCATAAGAGACAAAATTCATCTTAATATATAGTTATTAATATAACTATATTAAAACAATATACAATATATACTCGTTTAGGGTCGGCAGCCATTACCCCCGCTGAACCCCTTCAACAACCATTGCATATTTTAAGGCCGACAACCATAACCCCCATCGAACCCTTTGAACAACCATTGCGTATTTTAAGGTTGACGACCATAACCCTCGCCGGCCTAATCACAATCGCAGTCAACAATAAACAATATATGTTGTTTAGGATCGGCGACAATAACCCCCACCAAACCCTCCATCATAACCCCATATATATACTGTTGTAATAAGGGGCCGGGGCGGGCCATTGGCGGTGGACTTGGCCTACACCTCGAAGCCATAATATTATATATATATATAATATTATAATATATATATATATAATATAATATATATAATATATATATAATCATATATATATAATATATATATATAATAATATATATATATAATATATATATATATATATAGTATATATATATATAATATATTATCTATATATATAGTAAATGTATATAATTATTATAATATATGTATATAATATATCGCCTCGATACCTTAAATCACGCCGATTTAATCAGCGTTGATCAACGCCGATCGCTGATTGCAATATGTGCCAACAACGCCCGCGCCGATCGCCAATTTAATCAGCGTCGATCAACACTGATCACCGATATATCAGTGCTACCCCATATATCGCGCTGATACATACGCTAGTCAAAGCGTCGATCGTCGATTTTGAAGGCGTCGACCATGCTAATCGCTGATTTTGGAAAGTGCCAATATTTATATACGCCGAGAGCAGTTAAAGGGGTAATGTAGTAATGTAGGGTTTTAGGGGCCGATCGCCCAATGTGGACATGGCCCCCATTAATACATCATTTTGGTTTTATAAAATATTTATATGGAGGGGCGGGATTTGATCCCCCGGCCTCTCCTTAAGCAACCTCTATTTTTACCATTATGCCAAACTGCTTAACTTGGTAAATCCACCCAAGGTTTTTTATATAAACTCAGAGTTTTACCTCTCCACATGGTTCGAGATAGAGGAGAGAGACTGTAGGCATAGATTTAGAGGTAGAAGGTAGGCACAAATTTTGAGGTAGTTAATTAATATTTTAATGCAGGAACCATGAATTTTGCAGGAGGGCAAAATTTTCACTTTGTCAGAAATTGACAAAATTTATATGGATTCTATACCTCTCGTCGCCACGAGCGCAAAAGTGCTGTCCGTTTCTGCATCAGGGTTTTTCATTTTTTGGTCATTTCCAGAATGCACGTGGAACCATGATTTCAGAAAAAAAACATGGAGCAGAACCATGAGCCATGAAATTTTCCCAAGGAGGTAAAATTTTGACATTTCAGAATATAGTCAAGTTTATACTTGTTTTTCATGGTTTTCCACAGGGATAGCAATGGTGAGATCATATTTTCCATCTGAGTTGCATATTTACAGTCCATCCATGGAACAAAATTTTTGAGGAATCTAGGGGGAATCTAAGAGATTCCTTGAACCCAGAATTATCAACTTTTCAGAATTCGGATTTTGGATAGTCGATTCAGTACTACTCGACACCAAAAATTTGATGGTACACTAAAATTTTTCATTCTCTCATTTCTTCTTCTAATCACTTTTCTAAGTGCCAGTGCAGATGTCCACATTCATGTGCGAGCGGTCATCTTCATATGATCGATGCCTTGAGATCAATGGTCCGAACAACTTTAGCAGTGTGACATCCACTTCTTCAGATGGCCCTTGGTTGTGAAGTATATGATGTGTTCATGTACTTCTTCTTTATGCATTATGCTGCACAGATCCTTGATTGATGTTGATGTAGGATCTTGTTTATTACATGTTGTCATAATTCCTTGCTTGATTTGATGTGGAATCTTCTATGTGATGTACTTGCTGTCATAACTCATCATGTTATGTTTTTGAGATCCCTTGTTGTATGTTGTTGGGATACTCTTGTTGTCGTCATGCATGTTTTGCATTGAGATCCCTTTTGTGCCTTGTTGGCGGGATATTCATCATGCATGTTTTTGTTTCATACTGATAGGAGTCTTTTGATTGAGAGTTCCAGTTGTGGAACATCTCTTAGAGCCACTCCTGCATGAGGAAATTTTTCCTTGTATGATCGAGGCATCATCTCTAGTATACATCACCTTTATTAACAACACTTAATACAACAACCTACACCATCTTGACACCGGGGCTTGGAGACGTAGCCCCTCCTGGACAAACTCTGTTACCAATGCTTATGTTTTCATGTGTTGATGATTATTATGTTCCTATTCTTTTCCACATGCAGATGTATTCATTAATGTTATTTTAAAATGGAATTTAACAAATCACGAAAATAAAAGGTCTTGGAAGGGTCCTTCTTCACACCCGGACCTGGATCAAGTGGTATCAGAGTGGTCTTTGCGTTGATGTGAATTGCAGTGTGAACAATGATAGAGGATGAAAGAATGATGTACGAGACCATGCTCAACATTTCCAAAAGAGTGGAAATAATGTATGAAATTATACAGAAAGACACAGAGGAAAAGAAGTGGTTGTAGCTTCAGTTGCAAGCCACATAAGAGGCCATGGAAGAACTGAAGAAAAAAAACATAATCTTTAAATAGAGAATGATGAATTGAAGAGGTACCTACATGAAGTGAAAGAGGAAAAACAAAGTTTGCTACGACAGTTGCAAGCAAAGGACGAGGCCTTGGAAAAGCTGCAGCGTGACCCATGTGAGGTAAAAAGTAGTTCTCCATCTTCATGTATGTTTCTTGATGATGATTTTGCTGTTTTTTAAAATCACACCACAGGAATTAGCTCCAAACTATTGAAGAGAATGGGGTACGAAGGAAAAGGCTTGGGCATTAATGGCCAAGGAATTTTCAACCCCATAAAAGTAGAGGAATTACCCCATTAGGCAGGACTTGTGTATGTCAGGAAAGAAGTTAGGAAATGCGCTAAGACAGCGAGCAAACCACCAACAATGGATGATGTGAAACCCTCATTAGTTCTTTTCAAATCGAAAGAGAAGGTAAAAGATGTTGATTTCCTTTCAATTTCATATTCTCATAGTATGATGTCTGTTGGAGATTTGGAGACTCCAATTATAGGGAAAAACATGAGGCTCCTTACAAGGATGAGGCACGAGGAGAAAGAAGAACTTGGTGTTAATAACCAAGGCATAACTCCACCTTTGGAGGTTGTGCACGAACATGAGGCTCGAGATCCACTAAAGGATAGTGCTTGAAGGTGTCAGAATCATCTGAGACATTGTCAAAGAAAGAGAATGATGGGAAAACATCCCCATCATTGCATGGAAGTGCCCATTGCAGGGAGAGAGTAGAGGCAAGCTCTCATCGCCATACTGACATTAGAAACAACAAAGGAAGTATAACCATTTTCGATCTTCGAATGCTCATTTTGATTATGATCATGTTGTTAATAATGAACAAATATCAAGGCATTGAAAAACATGTACCTTTTGTGGTTTACCTAACCATACCTTTTCTAAGTGTTGGAAAAGAATGGAAACACTCATGAGGCGTGAAAGACCCTCTCAACATCATGAAAAGCAACATGTTAAGTAGATATGGAGGAAGAAAGCCTACTACAGTCATTGCAATAGAAATGGCCATCAAAGAGCCACTTGCTGGAAGCTCTATCCAGAGTAGCGCCTTAAAGACAAACTGTCGGTGTGTGAACCAGGAAGAGCAATTGTTCGACAAGCAAAACCACCTCAAGGAGGTGACCCATTCACATTGATAAGTGAAAAATGTTTTTTTTTTGACATGTTGTCATTTCATGGTCATTATTATGTAAATCATTTGTTGCATTTTAAAGTGTAAAAGTGATGATGTGTTTCCATCACTTGGTCAGCAATAATGATGTCTAGTCATGTTTTGAGTCGTATTTTGAGTTACATAGTAAAACTCTAAAAGTGATGTTATGTTGCCATCACTTGTCAAAATAATAATGTTTGGCCTTATGTATGTAATCATGTGTTGCAGTGATGATGTGTTTTCCATCACTTTTTGAAGCAACAATGATATGCTGGCCTTGTTGTCATAGCTGGAGTATTATGTCCATCTTGATGTAAACTTGACCACCGAGTATGTGTGATAAACTCGTGGAAAGTGTGGGACATTTTGGGTCTTTATTTGGTCATGTCATTCAAAGCATGTAATTTGCAAAACAATGTACTATAGGTTGCAGACGTAGCAGGTGTTGGCTCGTCGCTTACGGTTCCGAAGAACAAAGGTGAAGGAGATGGAAGCAAGACCTTTTCAGGACGCTTGTGATGCAGATAGGGTACAGAGAAAGTGCAAATTATTTTTTTCATGCTTTTAGAGGACCAAAAGCTCCTCAGTGGGGAGGATTGATCTAGGTGTCTCCAGAGAGACATAGGACAAAGAGGGCTAAAAAATCAAAGTGCTCAAAATGACTTCAACCTAGGACCAGAGCGTAGATATCGTTGTCATAATCATGGAGGTGTGAACGGTTTGTCAAACCGAGATCATATGCGAAAGATAGAGCTCTTCAAAGTTTGAAATGATATGGGAAAAGAGGGGCCCACAGTGTGCCACATGGCATCCCAGAAAGCAGGTGGGACCCACATGGCAGCCCATCAACCATTAACACTTGGCGTTCTTTCATTGGTCTCCTAAACCTGCATAAGAGACAAAATTCATTTTAATATATAGTTATTAATATAACTATATAAAAATAATAAACAATATATACTTGTTTAGGATCGATAGCCATAACCTCCGCTGAACCCTTTGAACAACCATCGCATATTTTAAGGCCGATGGCCATAATCCCTATCGGCCTAATCACAATCGCAATCAATAATAAACAATATATATATTGTTTAGGATCGACGACAAAAACCCCCGCCGAACCCTCCATCATAACCGCATATATATATATAATATAATTATATATATATATATATATATATTATATATATATATACATATATATACATATATATATATAATACATATACATATACATATACATATATATACATAAACAATATACATATACATATACATATACATATACATATACATATATGCAGGCCATCGCTGGTGGACTCGGCCCACCACCTCAAAGCCATAATATATATATATATATATATTATATATATATATATATATATATATATATATATATATATATATATATATATATATATATATATATATATCTCCCTGATACCTTAAATTACCCCAATTTAATCGGTGTCGATCAGTGCCGACAACTAATTGCGATATTCGCCGACAGTGCATGTGCCGATCATTGATTTAATCGATGCCGATCAACACTGATCGCCGATATATCGACAATACCCCATATATCATGCCGGTACATATGCCAGTAAAAGTGTCAATCACCAATTTTGAAGGCGCTGACCACGTCGATTGCCGATTTTGGAAAGCACCGATATTTATATACGCCGACAACAGTTAAAGGGATAATGTAGTAATGCGAGGTTTTAGGGGTGGGACGCCCAATGCGGACCCGACCCTCATTAATATATCATTTTGGTTTTATGAAACATTTATATGGAGGGGCGGGATTTGATCCCCTGACCTCTCCTTAGACAACCTCTATTTTTACCATTACGCCAAATTACTTACCTTGGAAAATCCACCAGGGTTTTTTTCTATAAACTCAGAGTTTTACCACTGCACACGGTTCAGGACAAAGGAGAGAGACTACAAGCATAGATTTCAAGGCAGAAGGTGGGAACAGATTTCGAGGCAAAAGGTGGGCACAAATTTCAAGGCAATTAATTAATATTTTAGTGCAGGAACCATGAATTTTGCAGGAGGGCAAAATTTTCACTTTGTCAGAAATTGACAAATTTTATATGGATTCTACACCTCTCATTGCCACGAGCACAATGATGTTGTCCATTTATTCATTAGACTTTTTCATTTTTCAATCATTTCCAGAATTCACGTGGAACCATTATTTCAGCAAAAACAGGGAGCATAACCATGACCCATGAAATTTTCCCAAGGAGGTAAAATTTTGACATTTCAGAATATAGTCAAGTTTATACTTGTTTTTCATGGTTTTCTGAAGGAATCACAATGGTGAGATCAGATTCGCCATCTGAGTTGCAGATTTACAATCCATCCATGGAATAGAATCTTTGAGGAATCCCGGGGGAATCTAAAAGATTCCTTGAGCCCAAAATTATCAACTTTTCGGAATTCGGATTTTTGATAGTCGATTCAACACTACTCGATGCCAAAAATATGATGGTACACTCATATTTGTCATTCTATCATTTATTCTTCTAGTCAATTTTCTAAGTGCTAGTGCAGATGTCCACATTCATGTGCGAGTGGTCATCTTCATACGATCGATGACTTGAGATCGATGGTCCAAACAACTTCAGCAGTGTGACATCCACTTCTTCATATGGCCCTTGGTTGTGAGGTATATGATGTGCTCATGTACTTTTTCTTTATGCTTTACGCTGCATAGATCCTTGATTGATGTTGATGCAGGATCTTGTTATTACATGTTGTCATGATTCCTTGCTTGATTTGATGCACAATCTTCTATGTGATGTACTTGCTGTCATAACTCATCATGTTATATTTTTGAGATCCCTTGTTGTATGTTGTTGGGATACTCTTGTTGTCATCATGCATGTTTTGCATTGAGATCCCTTTTGTGCCTTGTTGGCGGGATACTCATCATGCATATTTTTGTATCATATTGATAAGAGTCTTTTGATTGAGAGTTCTAGTTGTGGAACATCTCTTAGAGCCACTCCTGCGTGAGGGCATTTTTCCTTGTATGATTGCAACATCATTGTAATATCTCTCCCATTAATAATAAATAATAAATAATAAATAACAAAAATAATAAATAATACAAAAAATAATAATTAATAATATAAATAATAAATAAATCACTTAATAATAAATAATAAAAATAATAAATCATAAATGTTAAATATAAATGATATTAAAAATATATACAGAAAATAAATAAAAATAATAAAAATAAAAATAGTAATAATTATACTAAAGCTCTAAATAAGAATAAATAGAAAATAAACAAGAAAAACTATCAAAAGAAGAAAATAAAACAAGAAAGCTAAAAATCAAAAGAAAAGTAAAGAAATAAAACAAGAAAGTTAAAAAATCAAAAGAAAGTTGCATTATACATGTGGTTCCCCTTCCAATGTTTGTTCTATTTAACATATGGTGAGGAAGATGAGAGGCATTCCTGCATTCCATCTTTCTGAGTTTCTATCTTTCATTCTCTTAGGAGAATGGTGTTCTAAGACTTAGGAGTCACTGGCAGTAGTACATTGATTGAGGGCTCGGGGGTGGCTAGTTGTAGCAAATCCTTGCACAATTGAGCCTACGGTTGGGTGGAGAGTCGTCCCCAAAACCTTGTTGTCATCTGCCAGACTTTGATCACGGGTATGCGATTATTTGTTTGATTATGATTTTAATTAGGAAATTAACTTTATATTTACTTTGGACTGTTACAATCATCTCTCATGTACATCGCCTTTATTGATAACACTTAATGCAGCGGCCTACACCATCTTAACACCGAGGCCTGGAGACGTAGTCCCTCCTGGATGAACTCTGTTATCAACGCTTATGTTTTCATGTGTTGATGATTGTTATGTTCCTCTTCTTTTCCGCATGCAGATGTATTCGTTAATGTTCTTTTAGAATTCAATTTAACACATCACGAAAGTAAAAAGGTCTTGGAAGGGTCCTTCTTCACACCCGGACCTGGATCAAAGACAGAGAGAATAATGAGAGAACTCCAAAATTGAACTAAAAAAAGTACCAACTAATTGTCAAAAGCCTTTTTTTTTATCAATTTGGGCCTCTATTTTCTTCATTTTCCATTATTTTCCTTCATTTTCCTCCTCACATGAAACCTATGACCTTTCACCTTTCTGTTCTCCTAATTTCCATTATTTTCATAAATAAATGTGCCAAAAATGTCATTTTTCCTTTCCAAATCCTTAGGCATTTCCTTTCTAATTTCCTTAGCCATAACAAACCAAATGAACACTGAAAATAGGATTTTTTGCCCAACATTCAACTTGAAAGAAGTGTCCCATCAACTGTGGTTATTATTTTTCCTTTATTAACTTTTATTACATGGAATTTTCACGAGGGTGTTACATGAGATATTTTTATTTTTATTTTCCATGTTGCAATGAAATGTACTCAGACATGATAGGTGGTGCATTGTGATTTGAAAAGTACAATGAATTGGTGGGTTTCGTGGATGCATGTCAACCTGCAGGGTCGAGCCTAGAAGGAACAAAGGGCAGTGTTCATGAGGGATTGATGGGATGACTGGGTAGTGAGGTGACATGGCAGGGAGAGCATACATGTTCTAATGAGTAGTAGAGCAAGAATAACATCGACGCCATGTAGATGAGATGAGTCACCCTAGAAGAAGGATCCTGAAAGTAACATAATATTTGTGAGTTAAAAGAGCCAGGGTGATCTAGAACGAGAATACATGGAAAAGGGAATATTTAATAACCAATTAGTGGACTAGAGTGGGGACAAAAGTAGAGCCTAAAAGTGGGAGTGATTGATCCAGGTGGAAAATAATTACTGTAGTTACTAATAATTTTTCTATCATTGGTTGTTAAACTATGGATAATTCATGATAATAAATGAAATAAATCATAATATTAAAGTGAGAATATAATCACATGATGATTTCAATTTTACCATCGTAATTATGATACACACCCATGGATTTTGTAAACCATGGTATTTACCCATGGTATGATAATTTATTATATTTACCCATGGTGTCATAATTTATTATATTTTCCCATGGTATTTTCCCCATGGATTTTGTAAAGCCATGGTATTTGGAATGTAACAAGAGGAATGACTTTGGGTGAAAGATACCCATAAAAGGTATAAATACAAAAATTCAATGTGGAGTAAATCATCCTTTTTGTCTTAATGTAGTCTCATGGTATATTACCCTTTTCAATAAATATTTGAGTTTCTCTTGTGTTCTTTTTATGCAATATTTCTCTTACACATTGACTTCTTATAATGTTTTTATACAATATCTATTTTACGCATCATGCGATATTCTGAGTTCTTATTATACTATTATTCTGCAATATTTCTCTTAAGCATTGTCACATATTCCTTTTCCATTTGTGAATTTTCCTTTATTAAACAACTTGGATCACAATGAAATTAATGCGTAGGTTCTCATGAGATCTAATGCATTAAGGAGAAGGCATGAATAACGAATGAAAAGGCTATGGGCCAAATGGTATGACAAACAAGTCCCGCATAATATGTATTAATTGATGCTGAGGTGTCCCAAAAGGAAATCCTTGAGCGAAAGAGAGCGCACATTTTATGATCGATCTAGGGAAAGAGGAATTGGAAATGTGTCACGTGTTGAGGCAAAGCATGCAATGGCTTTAACATAAAGGTTTTAATACTGAAAATAAGCCCCAAGACTTTGATTTATTTGAATTGAGCTTCACTGCAGTGGTTATGGCCTAAGGAATTATTATATATTTGATTAAATAATACATAAAATTAGGTCGTAGGATCAATATATTAATAAAATATAAAATTAAAGGGTTTAATAAATAAATTTTAAGGCTAATTCAAGTCTAAAAAATTTAAAGGGTCCCCATTTTTTATTATGATATTAATATAAAATGGGAGTTTCTATTTGCCACAACAAAACTCTCTTGTAAAGTCAATATTCTTCCCAATTAACTTGGCTCTATCTAATCTTCCTAGGTCAAAATTTAGTCTCCCAGAATCTGCCCAGAAACTCGACCCTTTTTCCCAAAATTTTGGCCCCGCTGTCCAGAAACTGCTCCTAAAAAGTCACATGTTTGAAGTCGAGAGAGAGAGAGAGAGAGAGAGAGAGAGAGAGAGAGAGAGAGAGAGAGAGAGAGAAGGAGAAGATATAGATGAATATGCCCTTCTTCATCCTTATTATTCTTCGCTTATATGCTCATAATATATCTTGTCTTCTGAGAGATCAAAGTTTGTCTTCTGGAGGAGTTTGAATTCCTTATTGACAATGTTTTTCCTATCTTGAATGGGCTTCTCTTCAATGAGGACAACTTGACATGAAGGAGGGATGACTTGAAAGGTTCAGAGCCAACAATTCAAATTTCAAAATTTGAAATTTTCCCTTTTTAAATTGACACGAAGAACATTTCTTACATTAATTTTTTCAAGGGATAATCAATAAAATGACTTGAAGAACATGTCTTACATTTTCATTATATATTTGAAGGAATAAAATATTAATTGTGAAGACTGACCATAGCTACAAAATTCAACACTCCCTCTTAGCTAGGGAGGCATTCATAATGGCTATCTAGATGTTCTCATGTTGAAAAATTTCTTTAATAAAATGTTATAAAAAATAATCAATATCAACATCATCCAATTACCATAATCTTGTCAATAAATGTGACACAAGGTAAATCAACATCATCAATAAGTTACCATAGTTCTGGTTGGTAACTTTGAGCTATTGTGTATCCTCACCATAATCCTGGTCGATACTCCTGATACATGGAACACCATTAACATCAACAAGTCACCATGATTCTGGTAAGTTCTTTTGACCCTTGGTATACTGACTAGTCCTACTTCACCATCACCATGGTCAATCTCTTTGAATAATCATGAAACCCTAGGGACAAAATCAGTTCACTCGAGTAATCTGGTCTCAAATCCAAAGGCCTCATTCTAGGCCATGATGCTAAATGAGCTCGCTCAATCTATCTAGAGAGTAATTAGAGCCTAACGCTTAAAAGCACCCACTTAACTGAGTGATCCTCAATCTCTAGGAAATTCTTCTAATATGGTCATTATACTTGACATAGGAAGAATGATTTTCCTATATTGGATCATTCTCCGTAATTTGGTCATATTTAACATAGGGAGAATGTCTATTCCCTGATGCTATCTCATAAACACTCCCTCTCACTGAGGGAGGCATTCTCAACAAGTCCAACATTGTCCCTAAAGAATGCAAACTTTTATATGGACAAAGGATTTTTAAGAATATCATCTATCTACTCATTAATAGAGATGTACTAGAGCTTCACTGCTCCCTTCTACACCATGTCATGAATGAAGTGGTACTTGATCTTGATGTGATTTGACATGTCATGAAAATTTAGAGTTTTTGTAAGATTCAAACACCCTTTTTTATCACAATATATCATGGTCGGTTCTAAAACTTGTCAAATAGTCTTGTGAGTAACTTCCAAATCCATACTACTTCATAAATCGCCTAACTAGCTGCAATACACTCTGCCTTGACAATGCTAAGTGAAACAAATGCATGTTTCGTACTCATCCACGAAATCATAGTAGAGATGAAATTGAAGGAACCTCCAAATGTACTCTTTCTATCTTTCACCCTCGCTATCCAATTTGAATCTATATATCCCTTCAACTATATATTACCATTTGAGACATATCTTAAACCATAATAAATCGTATAATGTACATATCTCAAATACATGCTTTTGCAACAATCTAAATATCATCTCTCGGCTCCACCTAGAACTAGCTGAGAGTGTTCACTGCAAAGAAGATGCCCTTCTTTATATTAATTAAATACATCAAGTATCCAATCAAATTTCGATACATAGATGGATCAAACAAATTTGACTTAGAGTCTCTGAAATTCCTCAGATTCGTCACCATGGGAGTTGCCATCAATTTACAGTCCATCATTCCAAACTTCTTGTAGGATCTTGATAATATAGTTTCCTTAATCAAGGAATATTTCACCAGGCTTATGAATGTTTCAAGCCCCAAATAGTAGTGCATCAACCAAATATCCTTCATATCAAATTCAGAGGCCAACTCCCTCTTATACTAAATAATGAGATGCTCTACACGTATCAGAAATAAGTGATCAATATACAATAATAAAATGATAGGCTCATTCTTATTAACCTTAATATATGGGTTTGGATCAACACCAAGCCTTGTTAAGTAGGCATCAATTTGAGAATACTAGGTTCTTGTTTGAGTCCATACAAGGATTTCTTGAATCTGCAAACATGAGACTCTTTCCCATGGACCTCAAAACCTTGACGTTATTCTATTTAAAATCATTCCTCAATTAAACCATTGAGGAAAGCAATATTCACATCCATCTGATGTAAATTCCAACCCATAGAAAAAGAAATAGAAATAATAGATCTAAAAGTAGTGTACTTGAAAGCCAGAGAAAAAGTCTCATCATAATATTCTCCCTTTCTAGGAGAATCCTATTACCACAAATACTACCTTATATTTTTAAATACTACCATCCAATGCATGCTTAATCTTGTATATCCATTTGGAGTTTACCATTGAATTCACTTCATGTCTAGGCACAATGCACCATACATTGTTCTTCATAATATATCAATATTATTCCATCATCACGTCTTTCCAAACTTGTTGGCTAGTTTCCTCTTCATAGTTGGATGGTTTAGAATCAAAGAGATTAGTCATCAATGCTGCATATCCAGAATACCTCTCCACTCTCTTGCTTTCCCTAAAGGTTCCATGTGGTGCTCCATGTCCTTCTATTTATTGTAAGGTAGATCTAAGCCAATCTGGAAACTTCTTGATTTCAGGAACAACAACTAGATCCATTGGTTTTCTAGGCCTTTTTGGCTCTTCTTGATGATCTATGGGTTTTTTTGAAGGATTGTATGGACCTGAACCCTCTTCCTTTGGCGATCCATGTTCTTCATCATCATTAGATTCCATAGGAACTTCTTTAGACTATCAATAGGCTATATTATCATCAAAGGTAATCTCCCTAGTAACTTCAACCTATCATTGTCTCGCAACATAAATTTTATAGGCCTTTGATGACTCATTGTATCCATCTAATATTCCTCTCTTTCCTGAAGGTTCTAGTTTCTTCCTCTTATCTTTGGGTACATGAATGTAAACTAGATAACCAAATATTTTCAAATATCCAACCTTTGGTTTCTGTCCCATGAACACTTCTTCAGGAGTCTTGTCTTCCAATATTTAATGAAGACTTCTATTTTGAAAATATATTGTTGTCATCGATGCTTCACTCCATAAGAACATAGGGAAGTCTTGATCATGCATCACTACCTTAATAGATTCTTCAGTGGTCATATTCTTTATTTCTACAACTCCATTTGGTTGTGGATTATAAGGGACTACCAACTCCCTCTTAATCCCAACTTCTTTATAAAATAAAATGAGTTCCTTGGAAGTGTATTCTCATCCATTATCTGATCTTAGAATATTGATTTTCTTTCCAATAATTTTTTCCACTGTAACCTTGAATTTTTAAACTTGCTGAAGGCTTCATCCTTTGTCTTCATGAAGTAAATCCATGTCTTGTGAGAGAATTCATAAATAAAGGTTACATAGTGTAAATATCCTCCAAGATATTTCACTGGAATTGGATCACATAAATCAAAATGAACTAGATCCAATATTTCCTTAGACCCACTTTCACTTCTTGTATTGGACTTATTAATAGTCTTCCCAAGAAAAAAACCTTTACATACTCCTTCATGCTCCATCCAAAATTATGGAACACTTGAAACCATCTGATTTAAAGTTGGAAAATATCTATAGTGAATATAAGCATATCTTCTATGCCATAGTTCACATGGATTGATATCATTATGCACTACCTAGTTGTTTCAAGAGTCTATACAACCTTCCTTCATGTATTCCAATTACTCTAGTAGAGTCTATACTTGATCCCTTGGACCATACAAAAAATTTAACATCCAAAAATTCCACTATATCTCCTTTATCTTCCAAACATGAAATAGCAACCAAATTATTTTTTCAACTTGGTACATATAGTATGTTTCTAAGATGAACATTTTCAAGTGATTCCAACTCAATAGATGTTTTCTCGATTCCTTTGATTACATAATTTTTTTTGTCTCCAAGCTCTACCATTTAAGAGAATATCCTTTCCATTATACTTGTGACATTGTCACTATCTCCTGTCATGTGTCTTTCGGCACACACTGTCTACCAACCATAAGTCATTGCTATCTGCAACAAAAAATTTAAGATAAGAAAAATAGAACAAATCTTTGTCACATGAATCTTCATTCTTAGGTTTCTTAGGATGTTCATCAATGTCTACTATGGTAGCATGCTACTTTCCCTATCTCTTTCTATTGTTTGATCCTTCAGGACATTGATTTTTAAAATAACCAATTCTCTGGCAATGATAACATTCAATCTTTGACATATATTTCTTTCCTTGAGGAGCAGGTCTTCTTGCTTCAAGAAGTCTACCTTTAGGTCTTCTTCCTTTATTTCTTCTCTGGAATCTAAACTTCTTTCTTCCTCCAACCTTCTTGGAATGAACTGAAAATGCTTGAGAGCCATCTTCTTCATATCTTTAAATCTTTCTCTTTGATATAAATATGGATTCGTCTTGAAAATGAGATCCATAGTTCTTTAAAACTTGGAATTTCCTTCCTGCCACAAATACTAGACACAAACATATGGAATCAAATGATCCTTGATAGAATTTGCAATAATTCTTTTGGCTGTGATTCCATCCTTTTCATACTTTTCTTTTCCTTCATATTTTGAATCATCATATGAAGGTTTAGTAACCTTACCTTTCACAGTACCTAGGACATCATTCTTTGCAAGGATGAGGTCAATCCTTGTTTTCCAAGCCCTGAAACTTATAGCTCCTTCAAGCTTTTTCTTTGAATTCATATAGTAACCCATAGATATAGATAGAAAATTAGATTGTAGATGTATGTCTCTTCACAAGCTCTTTCAAAGCTCTCCAAGAGTGATCTCAATGTGATTTACTTCACCAAAGCTCTGATACCATTTTTAATTTTTAGGTGCAATAAATACAAGCACTTTTTTTTGAAAAACTGATAAGTAATTATAATGATGTAGATATTATTTTAGCACTTTTCATTTATCATTACCTAATTACACTTCATAAATTCAACCATAAATGCATAAGGACAATAGAGATCACAATGCACAAATATGACACAAGATTTACCCTAGGAAATCGCACTTGTGGTTAAAACCAAACAACCTTTTCCTTAGAGAAATTCTTTAGTTGAAAAAGAGATACATCTAATAATGCTAGTCAACTATGATGGTCAAATTGATAAAGAATGATATGGTCAAATATCAAGTCAATCTTCTATCCAATAAACTCGACTCTTTCTAGTCTACCTAGGCAGAAATTTCAACCTCCCAGAATCTACCTAGAAACTTGGCCCTTTCATCCAAAATATTATTCCTTGAAATTTGGCCATGTTGCCCCAAAACTTCTGCCCATAATATTCCCACAAAGTCACACATGCAAAGGAAAGAGAGCTGAGAGAAATGCTAGACATAAATTCATCCTTCTTCATCCTCCTTCAGTTAGATGCCTATAATATATTTTACCTTGTGAGAGATTGAAGTGTGCCTTGTGGAGGAGGTCAAATGCCTTATTTATAGTGTTTCGCCTCTCTTTAATGGATGCCGCTTCACTGAGGCTGAATTCAGTTGAAGGAGGTCTGACTTGACAATTTTGGGGCCAAAAATTCAAAATTCAAAATTTGAAAATTTCTCTTTTGAAGCCGACATGAAGAACATGTCTTACATTAATCTTTTCAAGGGATAATCAATAAAATTTCATGAAGGATATGTATTACTTTTTCATTATATATTTCAAAGGCTAAAACATTAATTATGAATACTAACCATACCTACAAAATTCAATAGAAAATATTATCCTGATAATAGCTTGTCCAACTTATGAACCTTCCCATATTGAGCTCTGCTCCTCTTGAATTGAGCAGTTTCTTGCCTAAGGGATGAAGAAACCACCATGTGTGGCTAGCCATAGGTCTGATGAACCCATTGGGAAGATTGTGGACTAATGAACCTATTATCATGACAGTAACTTGTCGATCTGATAAAAATTCCCATATTCAGGCCTCTTCCTCGTGAAATTAAGAAGTAGTTTTCTTAAGGGTGAGGAATACTGCTGAGAAGCTTGTGGTATGAAGAACCTAATAATTTATCAATATATTGTAATTGAAGAACCTTCCCATGTTATAATGTATTTTCCTTCTTGATTTAGAGATGTGATTGACCCTTGTGATAAAAGTTAATTGAGTTAAAGGTATTGAGATTGAGTAGTGATTTGGTTAAGGAAGAGGAATTGTTGGCGGGAAAAGTTCCCTAAGGAAAGGGTTGAAAGCCTCAATAGAGAAGGGTAATATAATAAAAAAAAAACACTCAATAAAGCATGCCAAACATTCAAATTATCAAACTTGGATTTGGAGACATACTCGAAGGTCCTACATTTGAAGATGTTCTTGTAGGGTCCAAACCCTCTGCTTCCTCCAAGATGTGCAAACCTACAAATCAATCACAGAAGCATATACATAATAGATAATTCAATGTGAATACATAAGAATATGTTAGATAATCATATGTAAGAATTTAGACTATCATTCATAACATGAAAAAATATATTGGGAACAAGACATGAGCTTCTTTATTCATTAACAATAGTAAGTACTGGATATACACAACCTGATCTAGGCCAAAGGCACAATGAAGCCTTCCTATGGATCCATACAGGTCAAGCCATGAAGATTACCTCTCTAATAAGTGCAATAAAATTCTAGATAAGGATGTTGAGCATCTCTGCAAAGGAAACCAGGGTTTCCTAGAGACTAGGAGTGAAAGAGGCATGAGAAAAGAAAACTTGATATGGGAAAAATCGAGTATAATGTTGATATACTTATTCTCTTGTTGTAATTATGCCAACCTAGGGGGCATATATATACCACCTCAAATTGGTTATTTTAGTTAGGCCACAGGCTCCTATAGGTGGGATCTCAGTAAAACCCATAAACCCCGCCTGAAAAATAACATTTTGTTTTATTTTTTTATATTTTAAAAGGTATATGCGGGTATAGTATTATGGGACCGCGTATATATGGATTTTTGTATGGGCAGAGTTTCATATGGATTTTGAAATACTGGTTTTTATTATAAAGTCAAGTCTGCATGGGAAAAGGGACTACCCAGGGCCATAAAAGAGCATCGGGTCTACAAGATTTATGAATGATGCTGTAATAGATGCCCCCTAATATATGAGTTCATAATAGGAACATGTTGTCTGATATATATTAATTATATAGAGATGAGTCATCCAAAAACCTAGGAGGAGAACACCAGATTCCAGCGCATTGAATACCTATGGAAGGAGTCAGAAATAAAACTCATGTTTGAGGTGAGCATACCCATGCTCAAAAGTAGTAAAGCATGTCCGCTGATCAAGTATAAGGCGGATCTAGAATGTACATAAGTATACAAAAGGAGCTGAAGAATGCATAATGGATCATTAAATCATAGCTGTGAAAGAACAAAACAAATCTATGTCTCAATATCACATATAGAAGAACGTTTATTCAAATGATGCTGCATAAATGATCTTCATAAAAGTACCAAGTCATATAGGTGGAATAATGGTACCACATAAACTCGGGTGCCAACATATAAGATCTTGCTGTGAAAGAATGCAACATATAGAACTGAGAGGTGTCATTGGAAGAAAACTAAAAGAACTGTCAATCGAACCAAGATGCTGACACAACCCAAGGTCTTCATCGAATGCAAATGGTACATTTATACACCATGGGAATAAATGAGCTGAAGTTGACCATGTGAGAAATCGTTTGATTACTGGTCATTGATGTTTACTGTTAACAAACACAAGGCAACTCATCAATAATGATAATGAGTGCCAAGGTACCCCAATACAATATATAAAGTGTGAATAGATGTGTTGAAGTTGAACACTTGGAAGAATATACCAATCATGAGATATTGATGTATTCTCATTGTTGATAGAAAATGAGTCTACCACTGATGACTGCAAACCCTAAGGTAGTGAAAAACGACTCTAGAACT
This sequence comes from Pinus taeda, assembly GCA_000404065.3. Taxonomy (NCBI): domain Eukaryota; kingdom Viridiplantae; phylum Streptophyta; class Pinopsida; order Pinales; family Pinaceae; genus Pinus; species Pinus taeda. Next base: position 11,362 of record APFE030952215.1, on the reverse strand, counting down.
TGTTCATAGAAACCATCCAGACAGTTGGAAATCAAGGATTCCAAAGACATCAAGAGGAAGGGAAATTTCAAGAGAAAGAGATCAGCAAAAACTTAGAAGGAAAGTGAAATACCTACTTGTACTCATTACTAGAGGATCAGACATGATGAGTCCAAATGTTGGAAACTTCACCTAGAACTCAGACCAAAGAAGTTCTAGAAAAATAAAGGTGAAAAGAAGGCTAATGTAGCAATCCAACAAGGTTTGGGCTTCGACTCAGGTGATGAAGGTAAAATAACCGCAATGGTTTCAACAGGTAAAAATTTTGACACTGGTTCAAGTTCTAGTATTTCTGCACCATCTTCAAACATAAATCATCTATGAGGATAAAAGGGTTGAACTATTTCACATAAGGATAAATTCTACGAACAAGAAAATAGATACATTATTTGACAGTGGATCACGGGAAAATTTAATATCTGAATATTTAGTTAAGAAATTGGGTTTGGAGACACAGAATCATTCAAGTCATCAGGATTAAACATCAAGAATGTATGCTATAAATATGAACATAAATTGCCAATGTACTTTAATAAAGTTTCACATGTATCCAATGGAATACCAAGCGCCAAAGCTTTCTTCCTGAATTCCTGATTAAACTCTTGAACATTCTGCCCCTTAACTTGCCTCAAATGCTGCCAATCAAAAATAACTTGCTGCATGTGTCCCAAAGGATAGAATTATTTCCTGAGAGATTTTAAAAACTTAGACCATGAAGAGATGCCTTTACCTTTCTGCTTTACATATATTTGAGTTTTACTTTCCCACCAGATTAAATATGTCGCCCCCATTCTAAGTGCAGCGAACTAAATTTTTGTTTTATCATCATAAATATTCTGAATACGAAAATACACTTCTAATTGCTTAATCCAATTATCTAACTTTTCAGGATTCATTTTTCCATCATAATTAGGAGGCTCAAATTTTACATCAAGTTTCAAAAGAGATGTTTTCTTAGGTTTCTTTTCTATTTCAGAATCAGAACTGGAAGAAGGAGTTCTAGAACTTTTTTATGAAAATGAAATTGATCATAAACTAAAACAAAAGTAGAATTGATTAATTGCCAACAATGAATTGATTGTTAACCTTAAGTGTTGAATGTGGAAGAATGAAGGAAAGCAGTTGATTTAAGATTAAATCAATATCATAAGAAACATAATTAAGTATGAATTTTCAGTAAGAATAGAGATAGAAGACAATAAAAATTGATTACAGAGTTCGTCCATGATGGACTACGTCTACGAGTCCACTTTATTAGGATTGATCGAAATATTTCTTTTACACAAAAAAACACCAGACTGAATGTGCACATGGCACTTTTGGTCTCTGTCAACAGAAAGCTCTCTCTCTTAGATTTTCAACGCCTATCTCAGTTCCCAATTCTACCTCTGGACGGCCAAGATACACTCAAATAAATAATTGCCTCTCTGGCTCAACATTTTCTTACAAGACTCAAAATCACTCTAATGCCTTTTACATGAGAAAAATGATGGATTTATAACTCTTTAGGTTCATTCGAGGCTCTGAAGCTAAGATAGGCATGAATGGGCGCATTAAAGGTTGAATGTGCTTGGTCTTATTAGATGAAGACACCTTAGGGAGTGGTTACATGGTGATTGAATTATATTTATGCCAAAAACGAACATAAACCCAAAATAGAACTTTGGGTTAACTCTAAAATTGCTGCGGTGAACTAACGGTGGGGAGTATGGCTAATCCATTGGAATTTGACACCTGTTTTTGTGGCAGTGGCAGCTAGCTCCGTGGCGGTCACAACAAACTTATCCGACATGGTCACGATCTTCCAAATGGAGGTAAGTCTATCCACATGCCCTGACATTTGCTGGTTTTATGATCTCTGCTGTTGTTAACCAGATTGCACAATTTAGGAACTATGACTGTTTCCTCCACCTGTGTTCACATGCTCACTGGTTCCGCTGTGGTTAGAGCCCGTGGTTAGGGACTGTGGGTTATGTATTTACATTGCATTGTTTAATATATATAGTTTGATAGGTGGGTTTTTAGCTTAGGTTTATGTGTATAGGTTTATTACATAGGTTTTAAACCATTGATTGCTAGTTTTTATACTTAGCATAGGTTATAAATATTTTTCATCACCTTATATAAAAAACCATTACAAATGATATTATCCCCATGTGACAATAAATCATCAAACAACATCGATCGACAATTTGGACCACATCTACCATGACGAAGTAACCAACATTGGAAGAAATGAAGACAACACTAGTGAAGTTGACGAAGATGAAGATGACCTAAACTCTCTGGATACAAAGGACTGACAAGATCCTCCTAGATCAATCCTCTCCACTTGAAATATTTTGGACCACAAAAGTTTGATTTAAGCAGATACCAGGTGAGGCTATAGTTCCCTCACTCTTCCAATCTCCCTCCAGCTTGCCTTGCTCAGATTCATGCCCTTGAGTCCCACTCGAAGATACTCAACATCTCCATGCCTTGAAGATCAAATCTTCCTATCCAAGATGATATCTTCTTGCAACTCATTCATATAATCAGGTGCCAAATCATTAATAGTTAGAATTTGTCTATCTTCCTTGGGATCCATGATCATCGAAGGTTCATACAACTTCATATTTTCCACATTTACAACTGAGTAAATACACATATAAGGAGGTAAATTTAATCGAAATGCATTATTTCCAATATTTTCCACAATCTTCAAAGGGCCATACCTGATGGGTTTCAGTTTCTTACCTTTTCCTTTCAACCTGTCTTTACTGATGTACAATCGTACCTGATCACCGACCTGAAAATGATGATCGACTCGATGCTTGTCATGGCACATTTTGTACTTGACTTGAATCTTCTCTAACTGATCCTGCACTACTTCATGTATCTTCTGTATCTTTTGAATGAACTTAACTGCTTTGTTTACATCCTCATGTTCACCCACTTTATCCTCTTCACCGAACATGAAATCCATCGGTAACTTTGGTAGATACCCAAAAAATGTTTCGAATGGTGATCGATTAGTCGAATGTAAGGCTTGATTGTAAGCATGCTGCACATAAGGTAAAGATTCATCCCATGACTTAGGATGTTTACTGCAGTAACCTTGGAGAATATGTATGAATGTTTTGTTCACCACTTCTATCTGTCCGTCGGTCTGTGGATGAAAAGTTGTGCTCTTCTTTAGCTTTGTGTCCATGAGTCCCCACAAAGTGGACCAAAACTCTCCTACAAAATGAGTGTCTTGATCAGAAATAATGGAAGTAGGTAACCCAAAATGAACTCATACTTGTTTGAAGAACATCTTTACAGTCTGTTCAGCATTCACTTGCTTTTTGCACAGAACAAGAATGCACATTTTACTAAATCTGTCAACCACAACATACATGTAATCATGACCTCTCCTGGACATAGGAATTCCTCCAACAAAATCCATGGAAATGCTATCCCATGGTCATAAAGGAACTAGAAGTGGCATGTACAAACTGATCTTTAGATTTTTTGGCTTTCTGGTCGAACACATCACACATCCTTTAATGTACTTAACAATTGTTTCATACATACGAGGCCAATAAAAATACCTTTGAACTTATGCCATTGTTTTGCTTACTCCAAAATGTCCTAAAATTCGAGAAGAATGTGCTTCTTGAATGACATGCGCCCCATATGATATAAAAACATGTCATGAATATGATAATTTATTTCTTCCACCCGAGTACCATGAGTTAGTGATTCATAAATATCTTTGAAATCAACATCTGTACTATATTGTTCTATATAACTTTCATGTTTCAAAGAATTATTCTATAGCACTATTGAAGTATTCAAAATGGTCTAGACAACATATCAACTACTTTGTTTTTGATACCTTTCTTGTACTTATTTAATAAGTGAAATTGCTGAAGAAATCCCATCCATCTATAATGACGAGATTATTGCAACTTAGTTTGAGACTAAAGGTACTGAAGCGGTTGATGATCTATGTGAATCATTGTTTCCTTACACATTAAATAATGTTTCCATTTCTTAACACTTTCAACCAAAGCAAACAGTTCTTTATCATATGTCGGATAATTCATTATTGCCTTAGAAAAAGTTTCATAACAAAAAAAAATGGTTTCCCTTTTTGAAGTAAGAATTCACCCATTGCACAACCACTAGCATCTGTTTCAATTTTGAATGGTTGTTGAAGATCTGGTAAAGCTAAGATTGGTGCTGTGAAAATTGTATGCTTAAGTGTATCAAAAGATTTTTGTTGTTTTCCTCCCCACTAAAAGGGAACTTTAGAACCTATTAAAAGATGTAACGATGATGCAATCAAAGAAAACTGAGCAATCAATTTCCTCCAATACTAAATTGTACTTATAAAACTTCTAACTTCAGTCACATTGATTTTAGCTGGATCTATTTTCAAACTACCACCTCCAACTATGTAACCAAGATAATTCAGTGAAGTTTTCCCAAACTCACATTTGGAATGTTTAAGGTACAATTTTTCCTGTGCAACACTTCAAAAACATGCATAACATGCTCTTCCATACTTGAACTCAAAATTAGAATATCATCTAAGTGGATTATGACAAATTTATCAATGTATGGGTGTAATACATCATTCTTAACCCGCATGAAAGTTGCTGGCACATTACAAAAACCAAAAGACATTACTAACCATTCAAATAGGCCCTCCTTAGTTTTGAATGCAGGTTTCTAGATGTTATTTTCTGCTATGCGAATTTGATGGTACCTACTTCTTAAATCTAACTTAGTGAAATAAAAAACGTTTTTCAGTTGATCAAGTAAATAATCTATCTAGGGAGGAGCATAACTATTTTTGATTGTGATTTTGTTTAAGGCCCTAAAGTCGACACACATTCTCTATGTCCCATCTTTCTTAGGAACCAAAATTATGGGTGAACCACATGGGAGATTAACTGGGTCGAATAAAACCTTTTTCAATCAATTCTTGGATTTGCTTCTTTATTTATTCATTCTCTATAACTGACATGTGATATATTCCGATACTATGAAGAGGGGCATTAGGCATCAATTGTATCTCATGTTGTATTTCTCTCCTAGGAGGAATATGTCTTGGTTATTTAAATAAACTTGGAAAATATTCTACCACTTTAACCAAAATATCTTTAAACTGAGACTTATAACCTAAAAACGCATCCAGTTGATCCTTATGTTGTTCTTTTAAAACCATGAGTACATATTTCTTACTTGAACTTCTTAATCACTTCATTTGCTTAACTGAAACTAAATCCAAGTGTGATTTGAGTTTATGTTCCCTGACAATATATCCAATCCCATCTTTCTTAAGGTGATATTAATTCTCTTTCCTATGAAACACAGCGTCACGATCATAGAGATAAGGAATTCCTAGCACTACTCTAGATATGTCTGCTGGAATCACATCTAAATCCACTTCAACAATGTATTTAGTTGTTATGGAAAATTTTAACTGACACTGCTTTGTGACATTAATCTAAGTCTTTTGATTTAGCCAACCTAGTGGGTATGGTCTTGGATGATTTTGTATCTCCAAACCCAATTTCTTAACTAAACCTTTAGATATTAAATTTTCCTATGATCCACTTGTTAGCACCTAAATCCACCTTAGGCTGAAGGAAGGAAAAATTCAGGGTAACCACCAACCACGCCCAGTCTAGTAGCTAGCCCTACCAGAACAGGAGAGGGCTCTCTCCGAGTCACGCTCAACGGATAAGTAAACGAAATGGTTTGGGATGACTTACAATGAAATTCTTAGGCTAGTAAGTAAATATGGATACAAGAAGCATTTTTTTTTTATGAATGATTGAGTTTCTGGGATGGTATGGGACCAATGGACAACAATGTGCAGAGAATTTAATACAAAAGCACAGATTACTTCGTGAGGCAAGACTGGCGGAAATTCTAGCAATTTAGTTTGAAATAATGCAGAATGGAGAGATTGCTTAGGAGGGTGAAAGGGGCATAAGTGCATGAATCTTTTTCAACAGAAGAAAAACACACAGCGTGAAACTTTCCCACAGGCAGTGCAATAAAAATGAATTCTACCTTATCTTACTCAGAAAATTTCACTGGAAATGAATATGAATGAACTATGAAACATAATGAAATACATATGAAACATAAGGAAAAACACATTTTCTACACTCACAAGCACATGAATCTCATGAAACAGAGCCGCTGCCTTTCATTAATCCTCTGTCAAAATATATAATGAAGAAACAGAGTTTCTTTCCCATAGTCTCCTAGAAATTACAAGCCAACCAACCCTTTGCAAATGGTTTGCATACAATAAATATACTATGCCATGAGGAAATAGAACGAACAAGAGTTGGGGAGTTTCTCAAATCATTACAAAATGGAGATGGAAAGCCAACCATTAGTTATAGGTGCAGCGTTACAAAAATGACAAATGGCTTGGGTGACTGCTCGCCTTCCTTTGCCACTTGGATAGAAGCCATCCTCTAGTGAAAATACTTTAAATTTTGCCTTAGGTGCCGAAAAAAGTGAAGTGTAGATGAGCGGTCCCACTTGGAGAAAATCGTGAATCGAAATGTCGCGAAGCAGAAGTGATTTGGCCTTTTTGTCTATATGCACCACGCCCAAATCTATATGCACCGTGCCACTTTGGAGGCTATTTTGAGGTACCTGCAGGAGTCCAAAATGTGCCCAAGTGTGCTTTTTGGAAAGCCTGGCATGTCTACTTTCCCACCCAAGTGGAATTTCTAAATTTAGTGCTCATTTTCCCCTCCAAATCTCCATTCTCCCAAGACTGCTTCCTGTGTGTCAAAATAGGGGCAGAGAGGTCATTTTTTGAGTGTTTTTGACCTACTGGAGACTCAGATCATGCCCAAATTTCTTTTCCATGCACCAATAGTCATGATTTTGCATGCTGAATCCAAAAATGCAATCCATTTACAATTTGGAGCTCCCAATCCTAAGTGTCGCGCCACTGGGCGAAAAAACTTGTGTTGTGACAAAAAATTTGCCATGTGACAAACATTGCCCCACATTTCTTGAAATTTGGGCTGGAGGTTCTCTAAGAGGTACTATGCTGGGCCATAGAGGCTTCAACCAAGATTTGAAGCTGATCTTTCTCTTTTTTCCTTTTTTTACTCTTTGTCGCTTTGCTCAATTTTGCCTCCAAGCTCCTTATCCGAGCCTTTGAACTCATGTTCCGTGCCTTGTAATGATAAAACTTCCACCTTAGTATGGTTTTGTCCCTGTCGGCCTTCTCCAGTAATCTCTCAAGGTGGATGTTGATGCGCTCGAGCCAAGACTCACAGTCATTGTTAATCTCTTGCTCCAAGGGAGTGAGCTCGATCCTCCTATGCTGGGCAGCTTGGCGATTCTCACGGATGCTTTGCAGCTCCATGATCTGATGCTAGTTCCAAGCCTTTTGTCTCTGCTCCAAAACCTATAACCATTTGCCCTCTCCAATTGAGTGACAAGTCTTGGATCTCCGTTTTCTGCTCCTGATGGTCCTCCTTAGTTGGCACTCTCCACATCTGCATCGTCATCCTTAATGAGGATGAAGACACCTACTGTTCACCTGATGGCCTCGTCATCATGGGCCCTTGCCCTTGTCTTGTACCTCTGTGTTGTCATGTCAGAAGCGAGGCCCCTTCCACCCCAAGTGGAGATAACACTCGCTTTGCTGCTGCAAACAAGTGCCTACTGCCTCTCTGATAGGTGATGAATAGCATAGTAGTGGTCTCATGGCCTCAAACGAGAGAAGGACACCTATCTCATGCTCACCTCCGATAATACCTGTGAAGTGCTGAAGAAGTAGAGAGATGAAATCACCCAAGCAATGCCCTGCAATCCGAACTGATGATCCCAAATCCGGATAAGAGCAAAGTGATAAACGACTGTAAGTTGCTGCTGAGGGGTCTTATGCTGCATGAAGGTGTTCATCCTCTCTATGTTCCTGCAAATGAAAAATGGGAGGTTCATCATCCGTACCCTGGTAAAGTGCATGAGCAACCTGATGTGATAGACATATAGACGAGAGAACCTCCCCTCACAGCTGAAGTACTTCATGATCAATTTTTTGAGCGGAGCATATTCATCTTTCAAATATCTGAATGGAAAGACTCTTGTGAGCTACCTCAAGAAACTGGCCTTAATGTAAGGCTCATAATGTTGTGTATCCACCTTCTTTTTCTTATGCCACTGTTATCCAACATTCAGTATGCCGATTGCTAATGAGATAGTTTCGGGTGTCAATGTGAAGGTGACCCCGTCCAAGATAGAGTGACCTCCATGTAGGTGAAGCACAAAAAGACGGGCCAACTCATGATGAACTCTAACATTAGGCACCCTTTGACAAAATTCAAAACATGATAGATGCTGGAAGCATGGCATAGCAAGAGGGCAGGCCTGCAATTCCGTGAGGGTGGTTGGCTCATCTCTAACATGTTTTCCACTCTTGTGATGTCTCCTGGGAGCCTGTTCTTCCAAGGATGAATCACTTTGTGTATCCATCTCATACTCTGATGAATGCTCAGATGCCATGACTACTGTGTGTACTATACTTGGGCTGCCCTTTGATGATGGTTTGAAACTAGGTGTTGTTGTGATATCTGCCACCAAGGGGAACAATGAAAAAAAGGAGTGTTAGGAGGGGAATAATATGATGGGAATAGGGGTTATGGGGCAAATTTTGTTTTAGGGATATGTAGGAGGGTTTGGGGATTTTATAGGGTAGGGTTTTTGGGGTTTACATTGACCAATGAGTGGAGGGATAGGGAATATGGTTTTAGTAGTGTTTTAGGGTAGGGAAAATAGAGAAAAATGGGATAGGGGGGAAAGGGAACAATGGAAAGGAGGGGAAAAATGAGAGGAGAAACAGGAGCCTTGGCATCAATACCACAAGTTTGCAACCCTAGCAACAATGGCTTTGATGTTTTCTAGTGGTTGGTTTTATGAGTTCTTGTTGCAACTATAAATAGCCTGAACCACCATAACCTTCACAAACATACATGAGCCATCAAGATTTAGAGCCTACTTGTCGATTGGAGGGGTTCCAAAGGTGACTTGATTCAATTTGGAATAAGTTTTGGGCCTTTATGTGTGTGCGCCGAGCAAAAAACCTAGTGCATCATGCTTTGTGTGTGCGCGACGCCCGTATAAACTTTGCACTGTGGGGTGGCTCTGTGTGTGCCGCGTTCCTGAAAATGACTCCAATTTCACTCCAAATGCGTGCTTTGCTCTCTCAATGCTTTTCTCTGTTTCTCTATGACCTTGATTTGCACAATGACTTTGATTTTTGTGGAAACTTGTATATAAAGGCATTTGGAGTCATGGGTTTAATTTTTTCTTCTCCAAAACCCACTTTGCTAATGTTTCATTTTGGCTCTTTTTACTGACTTAATGCAACGATGAATTTCACTTTTCCCTTTGAATTTTTAGCTAGAATGATGAAATTTTCAGCACTTTTTGTAGGGGTTGCATGACAAGGCATTTGGCCACGAAAACCATGACTACATCTGAAGAAACCAACTGGTGACTTTTTTGAAAGTTTTATCACAAATGACACACTGTTTGACTTTTCTTCAAAACAGAGTTTTGAAGAATAGTTGAAGTCTGTCAACATGACGATGAAGATCTCCGAATCATAACTTTGTAAGGGCCTCCCTTAGGCCTGCATGGATTTATTGGACATATTTGAAGACCAAATTGACTAATCCCTAGACCTAATGACTGAAAATGACTCTCATCCATTAAAAGATCGAACATTGACTATCATGGACTTTAGTGAACCTTGACAAAAGACCCAAGCTAGCATGTGCCAGACATGAGGGGAACTGACTAACAAGACCTTTTCCTTCAGATTATGGCATGCCCCTAGCGGAATGTAGCTGAGTGAATGGAGCGGGACTCCTAAAAATGAAATGCAGGAAGAGTTTTGATCTCTGACGGAGGACTGACAAGACCGACTCTAACATTGGCTCCAATGGGGGATGGTAGCTCCTTGGAGGTGCCAAGAACAACAGATCTCTGGAGGAGCTAGACAGTGCCTTCATCCATTGGGCTATGGACTCATTATTTCGACAAACAACATAGGACTCTGACTCATTTATGAAACTAAAATGACCAAAAAATTGACTCAAACTTGACATTGAAATGACTTGAAGATTACCTTGACAAACTCAAACCAAACTGAAATAAAAATGGTATTTACAATGACAGTGGAAGCAACGTTAATAACTCAGAAATGGTACCGCTTGAGCAGTCGACCATTGATCAGCCCTCCTGGACAATCTTCCCCATTCATTTCCTTCAGAAGAAAGGCATTCTGACCCTGATATGTTGCAATCTTGAAGGGACCTTTCCAGAGATTCTCGAACTTGCCGTGCTTACCTTTTTCCTCATTCCTTGCATCCCACTTTAGCACCACATCATCCAACTAAAATTTGTTCGCCTTTGCTTTTCTGTCATAAATGTTCTTGATATTCTCCTGCAATTTGGATGTGTTCTTGAAAAATTCTTCTCTGGTCTGCTGCAAGTGGACCATTTGATTCAACCTTCTCTACATGGGATCTTCTTCACTGCCGGTCTCTTGAAGAAGTTTGACTACCGGGGCAGCGAGAGAGGTAGGAAATACTGTATCAACTCCATAAACAAGCTCAAAAGGTGATGTACCTATGGATTTCTTCTGACTGACCCGATCTGCCCAAAGTGCATTGACAAACCTCTTAGGCCAGCTCTTCTTGTTTATTTCCAACAACTTCTTGATGATGTTGATCAATGACTTATTAGAAGAATCCACCAATCCATTTCCTTGCGGATGATAGGAAGTTGAGTGACCCAAAATGATATGATATTTATGACAAAACTCAACCATCCTTTTAGATTTGAAAGTTGCTGCAATATCAGCAATTAACTTATTTGGGCAACCAAAGCGAGATAAGATGTTATTTTCAAGGAATGAAATGATTATCGCATCTGTAGCTTGTCTGGTGGGAATTGCCTCGATCCATTTTGTGAAATAATATGTCGCTGTGAGGATCCATCTATGCTGACCGGAAGAAGCAGGATGAATTTCACCAATGAAATCCAACCCCCATTCCTGAAAAGGGGCACTCACTTCAATGGGATTGAGTGGTAGAGGCTGTAACTTCTGCCTTCCTTCAAAAATCTGACACTTATGATAGCTCTTGACCATCTTATATACATCAACAAACAATGTCGGCCAATAGTATCCCGCTCTCAGAATTTTATTTGCTGTTGATTTCCAAAAAAGGTGACCACCAAAGTCTCCTTGGTGGCAGTCCTCCATGACCTGTTGGAAATAATACTGAGAGGGGGGGGGGGG